>JACEII010000428.1:0-24021 GCA_014332785.1 Antheraea mylitta | reverse complement strand
TCCATATGGGAGCACGCCGCGGAGCACCCAGTCGTAGCCCATGTTCCACAAGAGCGGTCCCAGGACCGACCCCTGTGGAATTCCTCTTTCTGTCGCCCGCCGGATCATTCGCCCATCGCCGTCCACGTAGGCGACCTCCCTGCCTTCCAGGTACGCCTCCACCAGCCGCCGCAGATACGGGGGCACTCCAAAATATCGGAGTGCCTCCCGTATGACCCCGTGCGGCAAGCTGTTGAAGGCGTTGGCAATGTCCAAGGACACCGCCAACACCCTTTCCCCCTGGGAGGTCGCCTCCGTGGACAGCGACTTGAGGAGGCACAGAGCGTCCATGGTGGAACGCGCTGCCCGGAAGCCGAACTGCGCGTCCGACAAATTCGGCCCCACTCCCTCCAGGTGCTGGACGATTCGGAAAGAGACGATTCTCTCCAGAACCTTACCGACGTCGTCCAGCAGGACGAGGGGCCGATACCCGGACGCGCAGTCCGGAGGGCGGCCCGCCTTCGCGATCAGGCAGAGCCGCCCGAACTTCCAGGGCTTCGGGAACTGACCAACCGCCAAGCACCGGTCGAACAGCTCCCGAAGCCACCCCCCCAGATGACCCATTGCAAGGCCGAGCACCCGACCCGGGACCCCATCAGGGCCGGGTGCTCTCCGCCGGTTGAGGAGGCGTTCGACAGCCCTCCTCATCTCCTCTTCCGTAATTGGGAGAGGGCTGCTAGACACCTCCCCAACTTCCGCCCGAGGTGGGGGCATGAGAGGAGCATATACCAGTGGAGGGTCGGGGAATAACTCTCCCACGACCCTCGCCACCACCTCCGGCTGGAGGGTCTCCGTCACCGGGGGCGTCCAGGATCGCAACTTCTTGCTTACGATCCGATACGGACGACCCCAAGGATCTCCCTCCACCGTTTGTAGCAGCTCCTCCCACGCCGCTTCTTTCGCCCGGCTGATGGCAGCCTGCAGGGTCTTCCTGCACTCCCTGTAGCTGCCATACAGCCGGGCCTCCTCCTCAGGGTCCCGGTGCCGCCGTCGGCGGCTGCGCCCGAACAGCCGCCGGGCCGCAGAGCAGGCCGCGCGGAGATCGGCTATCTCCGGCGACCACCAGTACACCGCCCTTTTGTCTGGGCGGTGTATGCTCCGCGGCATTGACGCGTCGCAAACCTCCGTGAGTGCCCCACGGAGGCGGGCTGCGGACGCGTCGACATCGTCCTGCGGGGGGGGGCATGGCCCACGCCTGGACGATGGCCGCCTCTTCCGCTAGTTCGCGGTTGAGACGGTTCACTGCCCAGCAGGGGAACTTCGCACCCCTCCGGGGCGGGTACCAGTTCCGGCTTGTGAGGTGGAGACCTCGAACCTAATATATCGGTGGTCCGATAGGGTCTCCACCTCCTCAAGCACCCGCCACCCCCGGACACGACGTGCGACGGACGGGGTGGCAAACGAGACTTCTACCACAGACCCCCCGTTCTGTCGCACGCACGTGTGGACGTCCCCCTGATTGAGGAGGGACAGACCAACTTCGGCCGCCCACTCCTCAACGGCCATGCCCCTCAGGTTCGTGGCAGCCGCTCCCCAAGTCCTCGATTTGGCGTTTAAATCGCCCATAGGGACCACGGGGAGCGGCGACAGCCGCCTGACAGCTCCCTGCAGTGAGTCGAGAAACGCTTCGAACTCCCACAGGGGCTTATTAGGAGAGAAGTACGCCCCCACAATGGCGTACTCTCCCCAGACGGCTGCCACGAACCCGGCACCCCTCTCGCTCACCGCTAGGTGCGAACCTCGGCCGGCTACGATCGCCACGGAACTAGCCCGATCCCCAGCCCAGTGCGGCTGGGAGGGAACGTAGTACGGCTCCGCGGCAACCGCGAGCCCGATACCCCACTCCGCCATTGACTGCACGAACAAATCCTGTGCAGCGGCGGAGTGGTTGAGGTTCGCCTGGAGGAAGTTGCTATTGATGTGCTCCATTACTGGTCCATAGCAACTTCCTCCTGCCTGGCGGCGACTACGACTGGGCCTGTTGCCCTGACGGGGTGGTCCCTACCCTTAGTGGTGGGGGGCCTACAATTGCGGCTCCCCATCACATGTCCCGAGGGCCTTCCGGCGTAATATTAGTTATCACTATGTCAAGTTTCATCAAGATTGGTTCAGTACTTTCGGAGTGATGCGTGTGCATAGGGACAGACAGACAGACAGACAGACAGACAGAAAGACAGACAGACAGAAAGACAGACAGACAGACAGACAAAAATTGTAAAAAGATTATTTTTGGCTTTTATATCGATAACATAGTCTACCCTGATTAAATTTTTCAAAAAATATTTAATGTACAGATTTCGACTTGTTACAGTTTTATTATAGTATAGATAGATTATAATTACATGAGCGGTAGTGACTGCTGTAGTTAACTGTTGCAGCTACTAACACTCACCGCTGGACAACACTAAGCTTTTTTATTGAAATAGTTAACACATAAAAATACCTGTGACCGCAATATACAACAATGGGAAATATTTAATAAAATAGTGAAATGCTGCTGAGCAAGCGAGAGCTAATGTCGTGTTGAGTGAGATGCATGTATAGAATTTCAGTGTGGTTTGATAATATTTTAGCAAGAAACGTTTACAAGTAAGGTAATTATGTAAATGATAGTAGTTCTACGGCTTCTACATACGTTAGGCCCAAGAGCCAACTTAAAATATTTAAAATATGAATGAATCAAAGTTATGTTCCATTACTTCTTTTAAAACGCGCAATGGATTTTGGTACACTTTTCAGTAACATTAGATAATGTTTTCCGAATAACGTTACTAATAAGAAATAAAAGTATATGTATTGCAGTTACAAAGTTAAAAATAATTTCTGAGTAATTTACTAACATTGACTTAACATCGTGGGATACACTAAAACAACCTAAGAATGAATTTATACATCAAAAAAGATCTGCAAAAATCCACAATGGTATATTTGTTATGGTTTCCAGTTAACTAGTCTCTTTCTTACACTGTGTCTCGTCTCACTATACACTCCCAATATCACTAAGTACAAATATCTGCTATTGGTATCTGCAAATATTTCCTTTTCAATATTATCAGAATATAATGTGAAACTATAGTGGTTATGTATTAATCCATATGCAATCCCATATTTCTGTCAAACTGTAACCAAATCGTCCCTTACAGAAATACCATCACAATTTCAATGACTATTATATCTAATATTACGTGTAACAAAAAAAGTTGAATAACGAGATTTAAGAAATTTCTATGACTTTTTTTTTTAACTTTATTTTTGGCAATCAATCTTTCAGATTATTACTGCCATTGTCGAGTAATCAATAATATTACAAGCGTCGCACGATCATTACAATATCAAGCGTCGTGTCAATCAATATTCTAACAAGATGGTGGATCTCTTGTTAGAACCCTCCAGGGAGTTTTTGTGGCACCTCAGAATTTCATGCTCCGTGGTATTATTTCCCATTCACTTCACTAATGCACGTTAAACTAACCATATTACATAAAACACCACCAACTTTACACAATATAGAGTCAAGTAACACAAGATTATGAATAAAATATAAAATCCACTACATGACAGACTGAAATCCCGCCAAAAACTCCAACCTCTGACTTTGATGAAAACTTATATCATAGATTCAAAAATGGATCTCATAGTTAAGTGTGTAAATCGATTGGTCTTTTATGAAGCTACATTGCACTAACATATATGTGAGGTTACATTGCATTTGTACTTAGCATAGATTTTGCTTTCGTTGGACGCGTTTTGTATATTTTATAGGAACTATATTTTTAAATCGTGGTAAAATGTATCCACTGCTATGACTAGATTGCAATTTACCATTTTTCAAAATTGGTTTCGTCAAATATTTAAATCATATATATTTTTTCAATTTAGGACATAAAATGACCTAACAGATTTTAAAAACACTATTTACCGTGTTTGAAAAAGTAACCTTTTTTGCCAACCAGCGAACCAGAGAATATTTAAATATTTAGGTCAAAATTGAAATTCATAAACAATATTTTTATTGTTTACGGTAATCCTTTAAATTAAAAGTTTTAAAAGGCCATAGAATTAGTTTTATTCTACTTTCACAAAATGTCCTGCACAGTGTAATAAGGAACATAACAATATGTCTCATGCTGGGTACAGACCAACCGAACGAAGGCGAACGAATGAATGGTAACACACGAGTATGTGTGGAAAATTTAGGCTGCTAAGTTAATTCTTGTGGTGCACTCTGAGCCATATCAACTATTCAGATGAGCCCGCATCAACTGACATACACATGGGTAATGGAGAAGAAGCCTTTAAAAATTATCGTAGAAAAAAAAGTACGCGCGTTTACAAAGAAGACTTCCTAAATATCACTATGGAAGATAACAAACTTGAACAGTTACGGGCATTCAAGAGACCACTTCGTAAAAAAAACAAAGAAAGGGTGTAGATGATGAAGTGCTACTTCCATTGTCAGGCCGGATTAACTAGAAGAAAGAAGTGGGAGTACTGACCTTCGATTGCATTAGGTTGACGTACTCAGTTTCCTCAGGCTAAGAAACCAAAAGATGTGGAAAATTTAACGAATTTACGTGCATTACTTATATTTTGTTAGACTCCATAAATGTATCCTAACTGGCACCCGCCTCGGATAATTATGTCCATTTAGCATTTCCTTCGCCTATCTGGATAGTCCCTGCAAAAATTGAACTTTATATGTCATCAAAATAAGCCAAACAGTAGTGAAGTCTAATAGATTTTTTATTTTAACCAAATCCCAAAGAAGCCCGTAACACCGTTGTTGTTCTTCGACTGCGTATTTGTACATTAAAGGAAAAGAGACCAAACAAACGAAAATAGCTTGCAGTGTGAACTCTTCAGCGATTGTTTAATACTCTTTACTTAAGATGATTGTAAAGAGTGGACATGCATTAAAACGGTGCACCGTGTTGTTTAAACGATAAGATTGATAGTCAGGTGATCTGGTTGGAATTAATAATAACTTGAAAAGAAAATCATTATGAAAACTTATATTCACATTTAAAAAGTATTAATTTTATTACAGATAAGTTTATGGATAGAATTAAACAATGCCGTTAGACATAATAGCGAAATGGGTGTGCGACATTCATCAGCGAATGCTATTCGTTCGTCTTTGCTTGGCTCCGTTCACTTGGTCTGTGTTTAGCATCACTAGAACCAAGCAGGAAAGATTCGCTCGACCATGAAATTGCACCGCCGAGCATCGCTTAAATGAAGTGATAATTTACAAGTGTGTTCATCCACAATTCTATCGTTCCACTGTAAGCGAAACTTTCATATTAATTTTAAACTCACGAAATACTGCGCGAATATTGGGGACATTTATTAAACTGAAAACGTAGTCACTATGGGAACTAAAGATTCAGTTTATTACTGCTAAATTTGAATATCACAATTTTATATTGTAATAAACATAGTGCCTTTCGTAGCGCAATCAAGGATACAAATATAATATTATTTTAAGTACTTATTATAAAGCTATATTAAAAAAGGCATACCGATTTTTACATCCGTAAAAAATGAGTCCCATCTTGATCATTTCATAACTTACATAAGAAAACTTTTTGGCACTAGTTAGCTTTATAGATTTTTTAAACTAATAAAATATTATTTTTCATGGCCTTTTTTAGAGAAACAATGATCTAATAATAGTAATTGTATCGATCAGTTTGTTTAATGTTTTTTATACCATTTAATCGGCAAGCAAGAAGCGGATTTATCAAAATTGTTTATAGGTAGTACTTTAACTTGTTTTTAATAATAAAGGAATATTTTCGTTTAGTAAAATTTGCTATTGTTATTCATGTAACCTTTCCACTAACAGTATTCTTTTTTAGTCCTGTATAAAATTAATATTCTTAAACAAGCTATAAACGATATTTTGTTTATACAACAGAATGAAATTCTTAGAAGAGCGGTAACATTTACCTAGCTATCAAATTTTACGTTTCGTACCTCGGGGCATAACATCAAAACCGTGTTTCATGGATATGAAGAAAAAACATATTAAAATTCCATTAGGAAAACCAAATACCAAGGGTGTAGCTAAATCAGGAAGTCCGTTGGAATAGAGCGGGTGTTAAAGCCGGGACGAAATCGTAGATATTCAACATCGTTTTGCTTCAGGGTGTACACGCAGTCTGGAGCCTTTTGACATAGATGTATTATAGGGTATTGTGATTTAAAGAAGACTATTTAGAATGTTTATATTTATTTCAATTTTTGAATGTAAGTATTTGAATAACTCTGTAAACGGAAGATAAGATTCACCACATAGCTTATAGTTTAATCGCATGTATTTAAAATTATGTACCTACTTTAATTGATTGATACATAGCTTTGATTTTAGAATTAACAAGAATTACATATTAAAATTTTATACTAGCTGATACCCGCGGCTTCGCACGTGTTTTTTAAATATATTAAATAAATGTAAAATTATGATTAGATGTGTATATGTCTATTCGTGATAAGATCAAAAACAACAGAACGCATCTTCATGCCATTTTCACTAATATATAAAATGATTCTTGAGCAAGGTTTAGGTAGAGTTTGTCTTATTGTCAGTGCGGGCAACGTCTGCTGAACCCGCTAGCTTAAAATAAAACAGCAAATTAATTAGTTATTTGTCCGTAAAATTTCCGTTTAAATATTACTTGTAGTCCGGTGAAGCTGTTAAGACCTTGCTAGGTCAATAGCGTAATCATGTCTAAGAAAAAAAACGTTCAAATAGGTTCAGCCGTTTTGGAGATTACTCGGAACAAATAAACAGACATATCGACAGAATAAAAAAAATGTTGATATTTGTAGCACCACAGATATTATGTATTCACCATAAAGTATTTATTTTTATATTACATACACACACTTTATTTTTATAATACGTAATATATCACAAATCAAAAATTGAGATTAAAACTCGTACAATAAACTATTTGATTAAAGAAGGTGTTAATTTGCGGAAATCCACCTTAGTGTACAATAAACTTTCAAGCAGTGGATTTTATATTTTATTCATAATCTTGTGTTACTTGACTCTATATTATGTTAAATTGGCGGCGTTTTATGTAATAAGGTTCGTTTATTGTGCATAAGTGAAATGAATGAATAATAATACCACGGAGCATGAATTCTGTGGTCTTGAAAATTAAGAAGATAAAAATTTACGAAATATTATATAGAGGATTTGGCACTTATACCTTTTCATTAACTTGGACATAAAAGAAAACTGGCTAAAGAATACATAATAACTACCTATATTGACAACTTCAGAATTGTCAGTATGGATCAATTCCTTCGCCAGTCTTATTGGACGAATATTATTACTACTAAACTGTTTGAATAACAACACAACATAAACTTTGGGAATGCTTGCGATAGAAACGTACCACGTATAATTAAACATTGGAAACAAAAATAACGTAGAATAAACTTTTTGAATAGGAACACAGAATAAGCCATGAAAATATTCGCGATAGAATGTTATCGCGTTACCATGGCAACGCATATAATACTGACATTAACACGCAGCGAAAGCTTCCAAAATAGCCCGATTTTGAGACATTCTTCAATAGTGCTCAGCTCCTATTGGTTCTGATGATATGTAGCCTATAGCCATCCTCGATAAATGAGCTATCTAACACTAAAATAAACTTTCAAATCGGACCGGTAGTTCTTGAGATTAGCGCGTTCAACCAAACAAACAAACAAACTCTTCAGCTTTATATATTAGTATAGATTAGAACAGTTTCTGAATCTATCCTTTTGTTATTTGGTCACGAAGACGTACATATAACATAAAGTATATGTATATATCCCGGACGTCAGCATGTACGAGATTACTATGGCTCTTAAACAGCTGAAGAACAATAAAGCACCGGGTGATGATGGAATTACGGTGGAGCTTCTGAAAGCGGGTGGAATACCGGTGTTGAAAGTCCTTCAGAGGCTCTTTAACGTTGTCATACTCGAGGGTACTACGCCACAAGCATGGCATAGAGGCGTAGTGATACTATTTTTTAAGAAAGGTGACAACACACTTCTTAAGAATTACAGACCCATCACGCTTCTGAGTCATGTTTATAAGCTGTTTTCGAGAGTCATCACGAATCGTCTCGCTCGCAAGCTCGACGACTTCCAGCCACCCGAACAAGCCGGTTTCCGGAAAGGCTATAGTACCATAGACCACATACATACGCTACGGCAGGTTATACAGAAAACCGAGGGGTATAATCAGCCTCTTTGCGTGGCGTTTGTGGACTATGAGAAAGCCTTTGATTCGGTTGAGATATAGGCGGTGCTGGAGGCTCTTCAGAGGTGCCAAATCGACCATCGGTACATCAAAGTGCTAAGGTGTTTGTACGAAAACGCCACCATGTCAGTTCGACTCCAGAATCAGAGCTCGAAACCAATTCAACTGCAGAAAGGTGTGAGACAGGGAGATGTTATATCTCCGAAACTGTTCATAACTGCGTTGGAAGATGTCTTCAAGCTTCTGGAGTGGGATGGACTTGGCATTAACATAAATGGTGAGTACATCACCCACCTTCGTTTCGCCGACGATATCGTGGTCATGGCAAAATCTTCGGAGGACCTTGCCACGATGCTAAATAGCCTCAGTAGAGTTTCTGAACGAGTGGGCCTCAAAATGAACATGGAGAAGACAAAAGTCATGTCGAATATCCACGTAGTGTCTACCCCAATAATTATTGGGAATTCTACACTCGAAGTTGTTAACGAGTACATATACCTAGGACAAACTATTCGACTTGGTAGGTCCAACTTCGAGAAAGAGGTAAATCGCCGAATCCAACTTGGTTGGGCAGCGTTTGGGAAACTCAGAACTGTTTTCTCTTCCTTAATACCCCAGTGCTTGAAGACTAAAGTCTTCAACCAATGCGTGTTGCCACTGATGACTTACGGCACGGAGACGTGGCCGCTAACTGTGGGCCTCATAAGAAAGCTCAATATCACCCAACGAGCGATGGAAAGAGCAATGCTCGGGGTTTCTCTACGTGATCGAATCAGAAATGAGGAGATCCGTAGGAGAACTAAAGTTGCCGACATAGCTCACCGAATATCACAGTTGAAGTGGAATTGGGCAGGGCACATAGCTCGAAGGACTGATGAGCGATGGGGCAAAAAAGTCCTAGAGTGGCGACCACGCACCGGAAAGCGCAGCGTGGGACGGCCCCCCACCAGATGGACCGATGACATTATAAAGGTCGCGGGGAGCCGTTGGTTACAGGCGGCACAGAGCCGTACGCTGTGGAGAACGTATGGTGAGGCCTTTCTCCAGCAGTGGACGACTATAGGCTGAGATTATGATGATGATATAGACTTCTTACACTTGAAATTTTGTGTGTTCCAGTGGATCCGAGAATGGTTTTAATTCATAATTGGACCCGGTAAGTGGCACTGCGGTTGACTCTCTGGGATTCTTTTCATTATCAAGGCAGAATAACGTCCACCCAGTCAGCTAGTATCAATATAAATTATTGCGACTTCATTCTCATACAAATGTTTTATTTCTATTATTTCATAATAATTACTTATTTTTTTATGGAATTATTGTGGCTTGTCTTTTACTTTTTTTATTAAAACTTTGCGAGTTCGACACACCATAAACCCTTTCGCCAATTCTAAGCTGCCTCTGTAAAATTTTATCGATATTATTTAATCCCTGTGGAAAGCGTTATGATATGTGGCATAGATACTCTAAGACTTTATAATGAGTCTCTTACAGGTTGAACTGACTAAATTATATTTTTATATATTCATATATTAATACGTGAAGCAAAATCTTTGTACCCCTTTTTAATCGATTTCCCGTGAATGGGTGAACTTGAAATTTGGCAAGTTTATATGGCGGAGAAGTGCAGAAAGTTGTTTATTTTATGTAAAATGCATTAGAAGTACATTAAATTAATTAAAATATGCACAACTCACACTACTGCTTGAATTTTACATAACATATACACACATGTAAATAAAAAAGACATTTTGACAGCCGTCAATAACGACTTCAAAAAAGGTTGCGAAAGAGGTTGATATGCTCGACTATATGTATTTTTAACTCTTACGTTCCAATTATCATTTTCCATCCTATATTCAACAATGATATTATAGCATATAACTATTATTGTAATGTATATTATTTTTTATGGTGAACTCACTTCAAATGATGATTTATTAAAAAAATGAGCCAAATAATACTTTGTATAAACAAAATAAGAATTTTGTTCATAAAAGTAATCCATGACTTAGACCTCCGCGGTTACAATGTTGCAATTTAACCTCATGTATCAACAAAAAAGAATTTATTTTCATAAGCTAATGGTAGTATTAAAAACATCTTCGTCTTGGATTTACCATTAGATTGTATTATGGATCCTTTACTTTTCCAAACGATGATACTGGGCATATCACTATTTCTCATAAAGAACAGACTATATTTAATTAAATATCACTCAGAAATACCACCCACCCGTGGTGTCGTGTAAAATTAATTGAAAATTGTGTAATGGGTTGTGATAAATTTCTTTATTTTCGTAAAGTTATGATTGCTTAAAATTTGAGAGCTTTACTACATGGTTTTTGTTTCAAATTTATAATTACTTTCAATTTTCATTTACACATAGATTTATTATGTTCATATGATTAAAGATTGGCAAATGGCAAATAACTAAATAGCCATGATGAAAACCTTTGATTGTAGAAGTATACCTATCCTTTGACAAAAGAACCCTGATAAAGTTCAAACTTTAAAAAAATCAATTTACTATGATCGAATGTCGACCACTGGGCGCCCACTAGTATTAATAAATGCATGATTAAAAATCGCTTGGACAAAACGGTCAAAACTAAATATGTTCATTTTCTATACAATTAATAACACAAATACCCCTACTCCAAATATTCAAGAAAAATTCGTATCTCATGGAAAAGCTGACCACCAATTGATATGTAATAAATACTGAAGTTTAAAATTTCCTGTTTTTTTTTTAATCAATAGATTGTACTGAGAACTTGAAAAATGATAGAAAATTTGGAATAGAAAATTAAATTAAAAATTAAATTTAGAAAATAATAAATCAGAATCGGGGCCTTCGTTTATGTGGCGACATTAAGATTACAAGCTTTCAAAACCCATTTGTGTTCATAGTTCATAAATTAATGATTATATGACTTCGCCCGCGTTAGTCACAATATCTTTTACAAAATTAATAAAAATAAAACAGCCTATGTTACTCAGACATAATCTAGCTTTGTAATACTGAAACAATTTTTAGAGTCGAATTAGTAATTCCTGAGTTTACCTGCCAAAAACTAACAGTTAGGTTTTGTAGGTGGTAAAACCACGCTGAAGTTATTGTTGGTTTCATCATGAATGGGTCGGCTCATCCGGGGTAGTACCACCCTCTCACAGAAAACCGACGTGAAGTAACAATGCTTGCATTGTTGCGTCTCGTTCGGTCAGTGAGAACGCCGGAGACACAGCTTCCCTCCCCTCCCCTCTTTTCCCCTTCTCTTTTCCACCATTCCCCCAAACACAGGCTGGTAACGCACTTGCGACTCCTCTGGTGTTGCTATTGTCAATGGACGGCGGTGATCATCTAACATTAGGTGACCCGCCTGTTCGTTTGCCTCCTATGGATATATATTTAAAAAAAACAATCTTTTCTCTTTATGACAATACTGTGGATATTGTTCTGAAATGAAATTTAAAACGTCGACTCCTTGACTTTATTTATTTACTGAAAAAATAAACCATGTATAAAACATACACACAATTGAATCTAAAGTTAGGATCTCAAACTTCACATGACTTCGAACTTGAGGCTTGCAAGTCTTTAATCCCGCAATTGTATGCTTGCAGTAGAAGTAGTATGTTTCGTGTAATTTAATTTAAATGCCCAACTGTGGGGAGCGTAAGCTTCATTAAATGTCTTGCACGAGCGTGTGCTACCTAAGTTGGAACTTTCAACCGGGTCTCTACTTGAAATTTAATTTTTAGTCGTTTAATTTAAATACTTCTTACAAGTTCGAGGAACGTGAGATATTTTCTAATAGCTATTAGTTACACGGGAAGATGTTGAATGAAATGAGACCGCGGAAAAATATTCTGTCTTAACTTGTAAGTAGCACGAATTAAATTTAATATAATTAAAAATATGTTAATAATGTTTCTAGTGGCTCTTATACTTTTCGTTACAGTAGTTCAATTTGACTTTTCCTGGGCATCTTAAAATCTTTTTCGTTTATTTATATTTAAAAAGTTGGATTTTTTTTCATTTATATGGCATGGTCGTTCTGGTTTTGTAATAAGGATACTATATCTTGAAATATTATTAGTTAATTAATAATAAGAAATATTAAAAACTAGCAGTTGCCCGCGGCTCCGCATGCGTTTATTATTCAGTAATTATTTACGATTCGTTATTTCACTTTATTTCATTGAAATATAAGTATATCGATATTATGATTGGATATTTCTTGTAAGACACTTGTAATTAAATACCCCTTTTATATATTATATTATGAAAATAGTCTGAGGATGATTAAATAAAATATCAATGTTTACTTATTTTTGAAATTACACTCCTTTTAACGCGTTTGTAAAAAATAATTATTTTATTTTTTACGATGTGTGAACACACGACACTTAAAAGTGACACCAAGAAGTTGGTTGTAAAGTTTTCGTGAGAACTGATAACTATGTTCAAGGTCGTTATTCAAATATATATGAATCTACAATACGTGTTTTATATTAATGAAGATAATAATAAAATTCATACATAAATAAACACCTGCCTTTGTGTCTGATTATAGATTATATTTGGTGGTAGATGCTTATTTGTCGTTAGTATTGCGATATAGGTATCATAAATATATTATAATATAAAATTTCTACGGTCGGTATGTGTACTCTTTCTCTTTGTGTCCATTATAAATTATTAATGTTATATTATTATTTGATAAATAGTTAATTCTTCTTATTTTTGGTATGTTACTTCATTCCGTATACAGATACATAAAAAAATAATTTGAAAGCCTTTTCAAGTTAATTATGATCTATAATTATACTGTTATCAGTTGCATATAATGTCTTAATTAAATCAAAGACGTATAACTTCTTACGTGCGTATATAAGAAGACAGATGTTTTTTATGACATGTAAAAAGTTTATAGCCCTTCAATATCTTGCTAGCATATATTTACCGTGTGCAATTTTTATAAAAATCAGTACCTAACATGAAGGTTAAAGGTTATTGCAAATAAAAGCTTCCGCGTACAACATATCGTAAAGATCAGTTGAGTAATATAAAACACCATATTTGGGAATTGTTTGTATTTTGGGGAAAAACTAATCATACAGAGAGAACTACAGATTTTTTTAACATAGATAATGGCTATTGAACACGTGAGGAGAGTTTAAAAAGTGAAGATACCATCCTAATTCACCAAGTATGTTTCAGAACAATCTCACGAAGTAAACAGAATATTTGAAAACAAATAAGGCTTTGTGTTCCCGACATGTTCTCCGTAATATCCTTTCTAGGGACACAGCGCGACGACGAGAGGGGCTGATTTATATAACACCATTATTTTTGTCAAAGCATATATACATGCTACTGTAATGCGGCAAACTGCAGAATATTATTCAATAGCCTTTCTTATTCTCCTTCGTTTTTACGACTCAGCTCGTTTATAGACTTATCTTTCTATTTTCACAGTCAAACGGTCTCAATTTAGTTTCGGACCAATTTAAAAACTAGTGATAGAAATTCGACCATAATCCATTAAAAATTAAAAAATCGGTATTAAAGAAAAGCGAACTATTTTCATTTTTGTACGATAATACTAAAGCCACTACACATAATATAAAGGTTGTTGAAAAACGAAGAAAGAAAAAAAGGAAAAACGGTCGAGAAAGACAGGAGCGAGGGAGATGTACCAATTAAATCATTTGTGAGTTTGTGAGGTTCTACTGGATAATATCTGGTTTTAGCAAATCGATTTTGAAAATTCTTTTACCAATAGAAAACCATGTTATTTGTGAGTGTATATATAAAGTGTGTATAAAATAGGCCATATATCAACCTGAAAAATGAAAAGAGTTTTTTGTGGTTGTCAGATTTGCAAAGTAAGTCGGAGAAAAAACGGTGAAACGAAAACGTTTCTTATAAATGATGCCTTGACGATGAAAGATATATGATTGAGTTCTAGAGGAAAGTTATAGAGCTTGATAATTACTACAGAAAAGTCAGATGGCATATGTCTAACTTTTATATTTAAGTCTCAAAAAGTAGTATTATTGAAATCGTTGAAGCTTATTGGTAATATTATCAATAACAGTTATGAATTCTTATCAAAATACATAGCACTTAGTACTAATCGAATCATAATATAAATATTTATCACCCAACGAAGTGGGCACGGGTCAGCTAGTCATTATAATAGTAATACTAGAAATTAGAAGTACTATTACCCAATCCATTAGTGGTATCCGCCGCAAACTATGAACCCGTACCTAACGCTGCGCATTATAAAAGACGTCCGCGATGCATTTTTACCGACTTTCCTGATTTAATCACGTCAGCGAACGATCAGTACCAGCCTGTCCCTCGAAGCAGAGCGTGCTCACGCCCACGCCCGCGTAATCACAGATCACGCCGCCGTGGTCTGGGGTTTAATTTCGCTCCCGCACTCCCGATTAGGCCTCCCGCGGCAGTGGCTCAAGCCTAGGTTCGATCCCTCGGTAGGGAGCCCTTAAGTGCGTTGCTTGCGCGATACGGTGACACACAAATATACATCACTGCTACAACACTACACGATCACCCCCACACACGTGCACGCCTACACGCTTACACATGAAAGTGGAAGGGTTTACTTTTTTCGCTCATCGAACTGAAAAACTCTTAATTTTCCGATAATAAATATATGGAGGAGTTGTTGAGGCGTGTATGCTTGGTACACATATACCTTTCAACAACTCATACATATATGAATAGTTAGCTAGGTTAGCTAAGATAGGTCGCGATTTTGCATGCAACAGGCAACAGCCAAGCCGAGGTGTGCCGTGCACCCTTGAGCTGGTTGCCAAAATAAAATCAGCTGAGTGCCTTAAGCGCTCGCCTTAGTAGTCCGGTGAAGCTGTTAAGACCTCGCTGGGTCAATAGCGTAGACATATCGAAAAAAAAAGAAGTACCATTATATCAAATTGTTTTGATTATATTTTTTTTTAAACCCTAGGACCAAATTTATGATTTCATCGTTTATCAATATGTAGTAGAATAGACCAAATGATAGCTAAAAAATAAACTATTAGTTACTAAGACCAAACGTAACTCGTTCACTATATCATGTCTGTTCTTACTCGCAAAGCAATTATTTGATTTAATGAATTCAAGTAAACACTGAGATTAATTCAGTTTAATTTTCTTTTCATGACAATATCACACGATTCCACTTATTTGCTTATAATATAAAATTAAGTTTATTTTGATACATACTATATCACCACATACGTTTGTCTCTCTGTTCTTGATAAACTCAAAAACGATTGAATGGATTTTTATGCGGTTTTCACCAGTAGCTGAAATGACTCACGGAGAAGGTTTACGTATATTATCTGTCAAGGTTTTTTTAGTATCAAGGCGGGATAACGTGCTCCGGTTCTTAATAATACATTGTTCTTGCTCCTTCTGTCTACATAAATAATAAAAAAGTGATGAAGATAATAACATTTTGAAATTATACTTCTTTTGGTGCGTTAGGGAAACATGATGTGAGTAAATTTTACGATGTGCGCGCACACCGTCTCGAAAAACCGACATCCTGAAGTTATTACGATGCGCGCGCACACCGTCACGAAAAATCAACACCCTGAAATTAGCCATAGTCAACATTTGTTTCTTTGTATTAAAACTTTCAATTTTAAATACCTTTTTTCTATTGGTATTGTCGTTTTTTCTACAAACGTAGAATAAGGCGAAAGATAAAATTTTTGAAAAGGTTTTTATCTTGTTACGCCAAAGAAGTATAACTTCTAACACGTGTACATAAGTTACACACATCCATCTTTTTTTAAATTAAGTTTATATTTAAATATATATAAACATAATTTTTTTCCATCAAATTTCAAATTTTTGATGTTTGATTTCCCAAACACTTGGTCTGTATAAAAAAAAAATCACAATGTTTTCATTTTATATACAGTTATTAAAGTTTTACGGTGTTATTACAAAAAGTTAAATACGTATTGAATACTTGCTTTAAAAAATTTTCAGTACTTTCGTATTAAATTAAAGCAAGTATTCAATACGTATTTAACTTGTTTGCAATAACGTGGGTAAAGTTTTATATTTCTTCTTTGACCATAAAATATATTGTATTTTATAAAAGGTTTTTCAAAGGTGTTAAAATTCTATTGGGTTATTGTTAATTTTGATGAAATTGATCCATCAGAAACTCAATAACGTAGATAATAGGGCAGAGTGGGGTAATTGAGAACGACGGGTAATTGGGAACAGTTAGATAAATAGTACATCTCCCCGTACTACACTGTCGCGAACCTATTCTACGGCTGAATGCAGAGCTATTTATTCCGTATACGAAAGTGGGATTGAAAAGACGCACTAGTGTTGTCACGGTAAGTCAAACAATCATTTTTGTATTTTTGATATAATTTTTGTCATCAGTTATAACACATATAAGTATCATATTTTTGAGTTCAAAGGTATTGTGTTTTTGCTCATATCATACACGCAGTATCTGTTTTCAAATGCAACATAGATTGAAGTTAATAAAAGTGCTTTTGAGAGTGGCGGCAATCTTTATGTATATTGACTGATTCGGGTAATTGGGAACGGTATTAGGTGGGTAATTTGAAACGTTCCCAATTACCCCTTACCCTCCTAATTACCCATAGTACTGCTGGTTGATTGTGTAAAAATATTTAAACATCACAAATTATTTCAGATGCCTTGTAAGTACATACGAAAGATCGATCAAACGTCTTTCTTAATTACCTCATATAAGTCCCATTTCCCCCACGGGATGATCTCAATTACCACATAGGGTATCGGGTAAACAGGAAAGACAATGTTTTTTGTTTTAGTTTATATTTTTATTAAAACGTAAATTTATAATAACGTTTTATGACTACTATGTACATAGATAACTAAAGTTGATGTAGCAATAAAATTTTATTTAGTTTATAACTTTTTTCTATTTTTTTTAGCGTTTGAAGCTAAGTGTTCCCAATTCCCCCACTCTCCCCTACTTGTTCGTAATTACGCTACCATATATATATATCCATATATTAATACGTGAAGCAAAAAAATTGTACCCCTTTTTAACCTATTTCCCTTCAACGATTGAACTTGAAATTTGGCATAGTTAAAGTTTATATGGCGGAGAATTGCAGAAAGCTGTTTATTTTATATAAAATGCATTAGAAGTACATTAAATTATTTAAAATATGCACTACTCACACTCCTACTCGATTTTTACACAACATATACACATGTAAATAAAAAAGACATTTTGACAGCTGTCAATAATGACTTCAAAAAAGGTTGCGAAGGAGGTTGCTATGCTCGACTGTATGTATTTTTTAACTCTTACGTTCCAATTACCATTTTCCATCCTATATTCAACAATGATATAAAATATAACTACACTCATCAAAAAAGTCTAAGCAACATGTACTAATTTAAATTTTAGGATGGTTCTTCACATTATAACGTTGTATTTTATTTTTAAAATGATAACTTTAGGATTCTATGATGTAAAAATAACAGCTGTTGTCTTTATAACTTCTTTTAATAACAGAAATGAACAATATTAAAATATACTGTAGAAACTAAGATACATAAGAAACTAACCTTTTTTTTTACAAAATGAAATGTCTAAAGAAAATGTATTTATTGTGAAAGAATAGAACGATTTAATACAAAGTATGGCCTCCTCTGCTATTCAGAACTTGTCGGCAACGATTATTCATTGAATTATAATGAGACTGTTTATGTCATCTTGCGGTATTCGCTCCCAATGGAATTGTAGCAAATCCTTCAGCTATTGGGTTGTTGTCGCTCCGTCCAAGTCCTTCAAAACACGTCTCTGGAGCATGTCCCATGCATGCTCGATGGGGTTGACATCTGGCGATTGTGCATGCCAGGGCAAATACGGGCGTACGTTCTCCATTGCAAAGTATTCATTGGTTCGCCGAGCTGTATGTGAACGCGCATTGTCATGCATTAACCTAAAATCGGAGCCAAAGGTTTGTGCAAATGGGTAGACATAAGGTCTGAGAATACATATATAAATATGTATATTACTACAAATGTCGGTAGAAATAAAAAACATGATTAAGTCTTGAAATGGCGTGTTTCATTGTGCGGTGCCTCCGGCTATATAAATTAAATATATTCCAATCCTCAATGTAATTTTCAGCATCCATGTTTCCATTTACAAAAACGAGCTCCCCTGTTCGCCTGTTGTTCATAATACCCGCCCATAACATAACTGTTGAGCCGCCGTATGGATGAACTTCCTGAACGCACCTGAGCCTTTCAGTATTTCCGGGCCGACGATACACTCGCACCCTTCTTGTATCAGGCGACTCATCGGAAAACATAATTTTATCCCATTGTTCCTGGGTCCATGTTATGCGTTCTCTACACCATTCATATCGACGAGCGCGATTCCCGTGACGTATCGGTGGGCACCTGATTGGGCGTCGAGCTTGTAGGCCGTACTCATGCAGTCGATTTCGCACAGTTTGAGGACTTACATCAACACCACTTGAAATTTGTAGCCTCAAACTTATCTCTCGAGCGGTTAACATCGGCTGGCGTCTTGCAGTCAGTTGTATGTACCGGTCTCGACGAGTGGTTGTACTCCTTTTACAGCCAGTATGCTGTTCAGTGGGTTCTCCTGTATTATGGTAGCGCTGCCAAAGACGACAAATAACACTTCTATGAGTGTCAAAATGTCGAGATACCTGAGATTGATTACTTCCCGCTTGCAACATCCCTACAGCTTTTGCATTTCACCTGCCAACAAATGACGTCGCTTCATGACGTAAAGAATATCTAACAATTCAATTTTGTCGCTAACTTTATTTAAATGGTTGGTAAAATTATAAAATCAAGACTAAACGTAGCAATTAAAACAAATTCGCAGTCATTTGAATTTTATGAAAAAACAAAACATAATCAAATATTTTTTTTACAACCAGCCAGTATGTCATCAATAACAAAAAAGTTTACTTACCTACGCACTTTGTTTGAGTAAATACTTAGAAATTAATTCATATAAATGGTAAAATTTGTAATATCACGCATGTTGCTTAGACTTTTTTGATGTGTTTATTATTGTAATGTTTATTATTTTTTATAGTGAATTCGCTTCAAATGATGATTTAATAAAAAAATGAGCCAAATAATACTTTGTATAATCAAAATAAGAATTTTGTTCATAAAAGTAATCAATGACTTAGAACCTCCGCGGTTATAATGTTGCAATTCAACCTCATGTAGCGACAAAAAAGTATTTATTTTCAAAAGCTAATAGTAGTATTAAAAACATCTTTGTATTGGATTCACCATTTGATTGTATTGTGGATCCATTACTTTTCCAAATGATGATACTGGACATTTCTCATAATGAACAAACTACATTTAATTTAATACCACCCAGAAATATCACCCACCCATGGTGTCGTGTAAAATTAATTGAAAATTGTGTCATGGGTTACGATAAAATGGGTTACGATTGGCAAATGGCAAATAACTAAATAGCCATGATGTAAACCTTTGATTGTAGAAGTATACCTACCCTTTGACAAAAGAACCCTAATAAAGTTCAAACATTAAGAGATAAATGAACTATGGTCGAATGTCGACCACTGGGCGTCCACTAGTATTATGTAAAGTGTATAAATTCTGTTCATAAATTCATGTTTTATGCACAGTACATAGAGTAAGTTTCTATTACTTGCATTTTGTGTCAGTACCGACGAACTACATCAAAATAAACATCTATCTGTCAAAAGGTCAATGTCGATGTCAATCATAAGGTGAATTGATTCCAAAAAATTAGTAGTTTTTAGAACGATCTACGAACAATTCTGCATTAAATGATTATAGTCCCATGCCCATATTTCCAGTAGACTTGAAATTATTGAGATTTAAACTGTGTTTTCATTATATGAAAGGTAGATAGATATGTAAATTAATTATGAACCAAAATTATCATGCGGTGTACTGTGAAAGGTGTACAAGTAGATCGTTTAACTGAGTACCAGTTCAGCAAAATTTATTAACGAAACTCATAAATTATTACAACATCTGTTTACACAGCTTAGATTTATGTCTTACAGCGAGCCGAGTGAGAACTGAGGACACTTGTATACCTTCTATAGAGAACGTAGGTATACATAATGATTACATGAGGTTGCTAGCACAAAGACGGGCGGTTTTAATTAGAATTGTTGATGAACCACGGTTAATAATTTTAGAGATATTCAATCTTATGCCATTTCTTGACCTTATTTTTTTATCATAGAAGGCAAACGAACAGGCGGGTCACCCGATGTTAAGTGATCACTGCCGTCCATAGATACAAGCAGCACCAGCGGAGTCGCAAGTGCGTTGCCAGCTTGTGTTTGGCGGGATGGGGGAAAGAGTAAAATGGTGAGGGGAGAGCAAAGGGGGAGGGTAGGTGGGGCTCCGGCGCTCTCACTGATCGAACAAAACGCAACAATGCAAGCACTGTTACCTGCACAACACATAAATTATACATACATATTTAGAGCATTCTAAATTTCTCTCCGGATATTCCGAGAAATTCATTATAATAACTAAAACGGTATGATGATTCATAGGTGCGTAGGAAAAAAACGCACACACTGAAACCTTATTGTTTCGACTATTATAGGAAAATAAATAAGTTTTAAACTAGTCTCAAGTTGTCTCAAATCCTTCGTTTAAATGTTATCATTGTCATAAATCGAATTGTAACAATTCTCCAGAGATTAATTCTCCCTCCGTTTTATGAGGTATGTAAACATACCGATAGGAGAACGAGGGTAGTGCTATTCTTAACATTGAAGTTAATAACTATGGTAGACGATAGGAAGAAATCTACATGCACACTACGACCACAGAGTAAGTGTTTCTATTGCTTTCATTTTTATTCAAGACGATATTTTCGTTACCCACGAGCCTAACTATATTAAGGATTAATCTAAATGAAATTTTAATTTACACCCATTTTTTAATGTAATGTATGTATATTTATATCTATTAATTTGTACTTATTTCGCGGTCTTATCTATAATAACATTATGAAAATGTATGGTTTGAGCCATTCTTTTATGCCATTCTCATGCAAACATTGTCAATTGTAAAACCTTCTCTCCCTGACAATTTTTATCAATTTTAGGTCTACTACTATCTACTATCTTCCTTTAAAAACACGCGTTTTCTTTTTCTGTTAAATATAAATTGTATATATACTGTTAAATCCTGCATCAAAACTATTTATTACAAATAACAACAAATGAATCATCGACCGTGGGAAATAGATGTAATGCAGTTCTAAAAATAATCCATCTCGAAATCTCTCGAATTATTCGAATAATAATATAAACATTCCGGAGCTTTTTATCCTTCTGTTCTAAAGGTGTATGCGTGCTACAGTGCATCCAAGTCGCGTACTTTTCGACAAATAATCTGGAACAAATATGATTAGAAACCAAATGAAGATGTGACTGTAGTGTAAAGTTGTGATAGTGTGATCGATATTTGATTAATCTACGGGCTTAACAATATGCACCCTGTAAATTACTTGTGTGTTATAATTTTGGATGTAAATAAACCTTGGAATGTATAATTAATTTATGTATACTGTAAATACAAAGCAGCTACTTAATCAAAAGTATACTGTATTTTCAGGAAGGTCATCCTTGAATTTAATTTCAGCTAACGGCCTACCCACGTTGTCATACGCACTGAATGTTAAATAGGCTCTAACCTTAAAATATTCAATTCTACGAAATATTTAGATTATTATTTAAAAAGCAACTTGATTAGTTTTGTATTAAAAAAAGGTATTTTTTATATCATTGGAGGCAAACGAACAGGTGGGTCACCTAATGTTAAGTGATAACCACCGCCCATAGACACTTGCAACACGAGAGGAGTCGCTAATGTTTTGCCAGCCTGTAGTGGGTGGGGGAGGGGAGGAAGGGAAGAGGAGAAAGAGAAGGTAAAGAGAAGTGAGCTCCCGACGCTCTCACTTTCCAAAGGAAACGCAACAGTGCAAGCACTGTTACTTCATGTCGGTTTACTGTGAGAGGATGGTACTACCCCGGACGAGCGGACTCATTCATGCTGAATCCTGTAATAGCTTCAGTTTCAGGTTTCAATATTTGATCGAAATACTAAATAGCATATAGCATAATTATTTTTATAATAAATAAACAGCTATGTACGTTTTTATAGTACCTATTTAAAACAAAATTATATACAAGAAACATCCTATGTATGTGATACTGCATCACATTTAGTGCATATGTACTGCGTGCTGCAATGAGCAGTTAAAATGGTGTTAAACCACAGTTAACGCTAATGAGCGATACGACGCGACGCGGCGGCGTAACGTGTACGTTAGGGATGTGAGTTTAATGAACAAAATCGATTAATTAGGATTTTTCTTTTTTTAAATAATAATCGATTTGTTAAAAATCGATTTTATTGAAAATAAATAATTGATTTTTTCAAAAATCGATTTTTATAATATTTAAAAATAGACATGCTTTCCATATTCCTATAATAAACCTAAAGATTTAAAATAACAATTTATCAGATTAAGAATCACATAAAATTATACGTATTAAAAATAACCAGTTCAAAACAAAATAAAAGTGAATGTTCCTTTAAACTTTCAAGGTAAAGAATATAGAAACTAAATAACATAGAAATTTTCTGTACTATTAAACATTATATCGTAATAAAAATGAAATGATAAACATCCTAACAAAATGACAACATTATTAATTGTAACTGTAAAATTCAAAACAATGAAGTTCACTTTTAAATTTTCATATTAATCATAGTGTGACTGAGAAAATTAAAATTGAAGAATTTTTTTTATTGAATAATTTCAATAATAATTTATAGTTTTGTAAACTTATCGATGTCGAGTTTACTATAAGACATTTTTAGTAAACATGTTGTACTCGCATGACAGACCTATTTAGTTTTATTGAAAGTTTTAATTTTACAGAGAGCGGTATTTGGCTGTAATAAGAACCATAACAATCATTATAAGATATAGTAACTCATGTTACTTGTAAGGCAGTGGGATGTTTTTTTTTCATTCTATGTTCTTTTTAAATTTGTAGTTTCACTACAAAATTTTTCATTCTATCGAACAGGACATGCATATTACTGTGGTATTATTTTTTTTCGTTATAAAATACTTTCGCCAGCCGCTTTTAGCTGTTTTGCGGCTAGAAAACATTTTAAATTTTTACAAACATATTATATCACTATGCTCACTCTTCAATTGTAAATAATAATGAACTTATTTTGAGTTTTTTTCATTCGTCGCATAGATGTTTATAAAAATCGATTAAAATGCGTAATTTATATAATCGATTTTCAAAAAATCGATTTATATGAAAATAAACATCGACAATAAAAAATCGATTATAATAAAATAAAAATCGATTTAATTAAAAATCGATTATTTTTTAACATCCCTAGTGTACGTACTTAACATAACGCGCGAGAAGCTCACAAGCCCGCCTGGGTGACTGGTTGCCGCCTAAAAGTATTTAAGTTAGACTGTATAATGACTAAACTTGTGTTTAATGTATACGAAATTATATGATAAGAAATTGTTGTTATTAATTTGCGAATATGTTTAGTAAATTATTATGTA
>JACEII010000427.1:12268-28004 GCA_014332785.1 Antheraea mylitta | reverse complement strand
TATGTTGTCTTCAAGGAAACGTTTTTTTAGCAAACGATCTTCTAGTTGTTAATTACTGCCATTGTCAAGTAGGTAATGATATCACAACTTTCTAACAATCATTTTCAATTAACTAACAAGATGGTTGCCGTCTTGTTAGAACTTTCCAGGGAGTTTTTGTGGCAAGTCAGAATCCATGCTGTGTGGTTTTATCTCATACAATTCACTTGCGCATAATAACCGAATTATATTACGTAAAATACCAGTAATATTATAAAATATAGAGTCAAATGACACAAGATTATGAATCTATATCTATTCTTCTATACTAATATTATAAAGAGGTAAAGTTTGTGAGTTTGTGACGTTGTAGGGGGTAATCCCAGGAACTACTCGTCCGATTTGAATAATTCTTTCAGTGTTATATAGCTCATTCATCGATAATGGTTATAGGCTATATATCATCATGCTAAGACTAATAAGAGCGGAGCACAGATGAAAAATGTTTCAAAATCGGGATGTTTTTCCTTTTGAGAACTGCTGCGTGTTAGTGTATCTATTCCACGCGAACGAAGTCGCGGGCAGAGGTTAGTAAAATATAAAGTCAAGTACATGATATTCCAAAATGCCGCCAATAATTCCTTTTTAATACCTCTATTATACTAAGGAACTGCGCATTGGAAATCTACTCTTACTTTATACTTCTATGTTTGTATATTGCTTAGGGGCATGTAGGTTCAGTAGTTATAGTTGATATTGTTAAGTCGATATACTTTAACTACAGATTAGTCAGAATGTATGGTTATAAGTGATAGATTTTCAATTAGAGGATGATAAAAATATGGCAAGTGGTACAAAAAAATGAGCCGTCACGGGACGCCTGGCAGATGTGAAACACATATAACGTATAGCGTAGTAAGCAACACTGTATACACTATAGGTATGCGAACTCAGTGCGGTAAGAGAGATTGAGAAGAGTCGCTTGCGCATGGCATCGCGTCGCCACGTCTCGCCACACCAACAATCAGGTTTACCCTCGCCTGTAGATGGTACACATCCAAAATGCCCCCATTGTTATCTGACTAATGGTTCTTTCTGTTTACTGAGAACTTAGGCTCTTTGTTATATCGTTTCTAGAACCGTCGATGACGATTCTTAAACAAATGGTTTACCACGACCTTTTATGTCTTGCCGATTTTTTTATTTGATGCCAGATATCTATGATCTATAGCGGTGGGTTATCTCACGAAGCGACGCGTCGCCACGCTATATAATTTTGAATTTTAATATTTAACTAGCTGGCCCGGTGGATATTGTCCCGACCAGATAATAAAGAAACCTTTGACAGATTATATTCCTAAACCTCTCTCACATATCAATTTATCTACTTGTGAAAACCGCATAAAAATCAGTTTAGTCATTTTTGTGTTTATCGCGAACAGAAGACAGACAGAAAGACGTTGCAGAGAACTATGTTTTATAATAATATGAATATGAACGTTTAATAAAGTCATCTTTTTCCTGAAAAAAAAAAAAATTCCTAATAATCTATTTTTCATTATGCTATATTTTTTCCTTATCATAATCTCATACTTAACCTGTACACAATAATTTCGATGCTTAATATTTTCTATGCGTCCTACTACGGTTTACATTTATAGGATTCATATCATAACCACCAAATTGTAATCTATTCAGATACTTCGTCAATTGATGTAACTTTGAATGAGCACCAGATTTCAGTGAAAGAAAATATGAAGCTAATTTTTTTTTTTCGAACTGACTACGCTATTGCCCTAGCAAGGTCTTAACAGCTTCACCGAACTACTAAGGCGAGCGCTTAAGGCACTCAGCTGATTTCACTTTGGCAACCAGCTCAAGGGTGCACGGCACACCTCGGCTTGGCTGTTGCCTGTTGCATGCAAAATCGCGACCTATCCTAGCTAACCCAGCTAACCATTCATATATGTATGAGTTGTTGATATGTATATGTGTACCAAGCATACACGCCTCAACAACTCCTCCATATATTTATTATCGGAAAATTGGGAGTTTTTCAGTTCGATAAGGGAGAAAAAAGTAAACCCTTCCACTTTCATGTGTAAGCGTGTAGGCGTGCACGTGTTTGGGGGTGATCGTGTAGTGTTGTAGCGGTGATGCACATTTGTGTGTCACCGCATCGCGCAAGCAACGCACTCAAGGGCTCCCTACCGAGTGATCGAACCTAGGCTTGAGCCGCTGCCGTGGGAGGCCTAAACGGGTAGAGGCCTAATCGGGTCGAATATAAGTAAATTGGCTTAATACATTCCGATGATATTATTAAACCTTTCTTTTAATAATGTTCCACTGCTGGTGCTGTATAAGTCTGAAGGTAAGTATGAAGTATACTTACATATCAGACGCCCAGCCAAAGACGAACATCGAAACCAGCATGCCGATGCTATGAATGGTACCTATGAGGTTGACCTTCCACGGTTGACACGCAAGGTTTAGCTGTTCAACACATACATTTTATAGATTAAATATAAATTACATTTATCAACGAATTATTACTGGCAACTTTGTGTCTGTCAAAATTGCTTTGTAATTATTTCAAAAAGCGTTAATAAAACGCACGGCCGAATGTCTAATGCGGCACACGCGATACATCTCATGAAAAAATACTTGCGATTTTATTCCTCTCAACATTTTTGTAGGTGGTAGAGCCCCGCTGAAGCTATTTTTGGTTTCAGCATCAATGGGTCGGCTCCTCCGGGGTAGTACCACCCCTCTCACAGAAAACCGACGTGAAACAACAGTGCTTGCATTGTTGTGTTTCGTTCGGTCAGTGAGAGAGCCGGAGGCCCACCTCCCTCCCTCTTTCCTTCTTTCCCTTTCCTTTCCCTCCCTCTTCTCCCATATACAGGCTGGCAACGCACTTGCGACGTCCCTGATGTCGCTAGTGTCTATGGACAGTGGTGATCACTTAACATCACGTGACCCACCAGTTCGTTTGCCTCCTTTGATATAAAAAAAATAATAATTATTTCTTGTCTGACTTAAAAACGGGCCTATTTTTATTGTATTATCTATCTATCTATCTATCTAATACCTTGAAAATTTTTTAAACTGAGTTTTCAGGCAATGAAAAAATTGAGCTAGAATATAAAATGAATGTCGCCAGTGCTGTCAAAATAAAAGTAGCTCAGATGGAAATCGGTTGCTTCGAAAATCCGTGTAACCCCAGTTCGAATCCGAGAGACAGCAGAAAAGATTTTTTTTTTTTTTGTATAAAAATGCTAGTTTTATAAGGCAAACCTAACAGTTTATTTTAATTTAAAAATGTTTTCTAAAGAACCGAGCTAGGCTCGGTTGCCCAGGTGTTTACTAATTAACCACAAGAAAAAAAAGTGTAATGCTATGTTGTTTAAAGCCTATCTCGAATTCAGTTCTATATTCATCTAAGAACTGCATTACAATTAGCTGTGGACTTCAAATGATGTCAAATCTACAAATTCGAGCGCGTTAATAAAAAGAAAGCTTGACTCATGATTTATCAAGCATCAGGCTACCGCACGACTATTGGCGAATTTAAACACCGAGAAATAAAAAAAAAATACCTCAGCGACGACAGTATTGTTGTTTTCATAAACCCAATTAGTGCATTCTTCCAGTCTGTCCGTGAAGCTAGTGTTGAGACATTCACCAGGTTTGACGTTATCCCTTAGAACAGGTTTGGTGCATCTGTCATGAGCTGTATTCGGCCACCAATGAGGATTGGCCGCTGTCATGTTTGCGTCTTCGCATTCCGGTACTGTGCATCTGGAATATTGTATGTCTAGTATACCTACACTGACATTAAGAAAGTAGCTTGTTGTTACCTATGACTATATTCGTGTGGAATTTCACAGAAAAAAAGTTCAGTGTTGTCTAAACCGTTCTACGTACTACCGCTAGTACTCGATAGATGGCTCTGTACTAAAGTTAAAAAGTGTAAACTCGCGGTATCAAGATTGTTTTTTTATTAATGACTTCTCGAGGAATTACATAATAAATACTTGTAATTTGGTGAAGCTGATAGCAATAGCGTAGATAGTTCGAAAAAAAATGTCTGGTTCTGAAAAAACAGTGTCATATTTTATACGAGAGATATTGTGAAGTGAGCAAGTGATCCGGCTCGAAGGACCACTTGCTTACGTAACAAGTGTAACGGTGCGTGAAGGGTACGCGCAGTACTGGAGGATACTTATTTGCCCGAATCCCTTTTTTTAATTAATGGTAGCCAGGGGAATTCTTATAAAACCTGTTATCTATCAGTGAAACTCGCGTCAAAATAGCTGCAACCGTTTCGGTCATTAACTGGAACAAATAGGCAGACACAAATTCTTAAAATTGTGCTTTTCTTATACTGGAAATACTATCCTATTCATTTAATAAAAAGCAGTTATTTTCACATTACAAACAGACACTCCAATGTTATGTATATACTATATTGTGTAATAGTTATATAATGCTAAGAACTAATCTTTGAATCTCTAAAGCTATTTACTGAGCTGAAATGTTTTGTTATCTATTACATTTCTTCATCATACCCCTAACTGCGGCATGTTTATTACAGTAATTATTCTCGACTCATATTATTTACGCAACTACGGCGAAGCCAAAAGGAAAGTCTATGAATTTAACAGTGTATATACATATATATGTTTGTATTAACGTATATTCCTACATAGCGTCTGAAATATTTATCCGATTTTGATGAGTAAGGTATCAATAGATTCTTTATTATCTCCCGAATAACATATATACATAATTTAAAAGACTTCAACAACAGGAGGATACGATTTACCATAATGATAAGCGTTAATTTCTAATTGGGTTATGTTTTTTTTTCTAAGCTACTGAGTATGTATTACTCACACTATTAAATCACTCGCCTTTTTATTGCCGCATCACAGTTTAAAACGAAAGATATTAAAATAAAACAAAAATGAGTGTAACGTACGTACGGAAAAACCCACTAGAACGTAAGAAACAAGGTAGGCGCTTTTTCATATCATTGTTTCACTGAATAAAACAAGTCATTTGACATGTTAGATACTCCTATTTATTTAATTCTGTTGTTATCCTCGGTTGCTATTTACAAAGTTGAGGTGTTTGGTTATCTATCTTATCATGAGTAGCTGTGAGATGTTTATTATAGTAATTATTGTCATCTCATATTATTTTTTACTGACATGTCTTGGTTTCTGAAATTATTATTTAGCGTAGCGTAGCTGGCTTCGTTCGCGTGGAACTTTGTGCAAAAACAGTGGTTAATAAAGTTATCTGAATGTATTAAGTTTATTTATTTTTCTCTCGTGTTTAAGTCATGTCGTCATTAAAATTACTATATTTTATTTTTACGATAGAGTGAACAGAGTTTACTGAAGTACAGACTAAATTTTACTCGAAAATATGCTTTATGCACGGGACACCCCGGCTTGGACTGTTGTCAGATATATGCCATTTGCGACCTATCTTTTTTTTTATCGTGGGGAAATCCCTTATGGATACCCACCCTCCCGGGGGAGAGGATGGGTTATGTCCGACTCGTACGGACAAAAACCCCACGGTGTATCGACAGACCGCAAATGTTGGAGTGGCAAGGGATCATTCTATAGCTACTCTACCCTGTAGAGCCGTCCCGACGGTTCACCCGGCGGAAGGTGACCGCTGGGCTCCTACCTATATAAAGGCAGACTGGTTACATACCAGCTCACGGGCCCTCTCCACCGCCTTCTTCTGCGAGATGACCTCTTTTTTGAAGGAGGCCATTGCTCGCCACGCCTGTTCGCTGCCGAGTATGGTGAAAACCACACTCAGCAACGAGAAATTCCCCCCTATTACTGGCACCAGAGTGCGGCGCTGTCCCTCCCACGCAACACGCTCAGACAGCGTGTGCTGCACTCTGTCTTCCTCAGCGCCGCACTCGTGACAGACGGTGGTCGGCCCCCTGCGAACGATCCGGTGCAGGTACCACCCGAAATAACCGTGTCTGGTGAGTACCTGCACCACCCTGAACGTCAAGGAGCCCCAACTTCTCCTTATTCATTCCCGCAGGACTGGGCGGACGGCGTCAACGGTATACGTCTCGAAGCGCGCGTCCGCCAGATCCTGCATGCACCTTTCCAACGCCCTCTCCCATAACTCCCGCCTTTTGGTCTCTATCTCCCTGGGAGCCGTAGGCTCCCCACTGCGTCTCCTCGCCTCTGTGAATTCATACACTGCGGCGAGAACTCCTGCCTCAAGCTCCCAAGGCAGGGAGCCGGCGAGCGTAAAGGCCACCTCCGAGGACACCGTCCGATACGCTCGGATCGCCCTCAGTGCCACCGTGCGCTGCGCGCTACGCAGCGCGCGTACGCTGTCGGCACCAAGGGCGTCAGTCTACACCTGTGCCTCGTAGACTGCCATCGCCCGCACGACCCCCATATAAAGTCGTCGGCACCCGGTCACTGGCCCCCCTATATTGGGGAGCAGCCGACCGAGTGCCACTGCCGCCTCAGCAATTCGCGGTCCGAGCCCCGCGAATGAGCGGCCGATACCCGGACGCGCAGTCCGGGGGGGGGCCTCCCTTCGCCATTAGGCAGAGCTGCCCTAGCTTCCAGGGCTTCGGGAACTGCCCGACCGCCAAACACTGGTCGAAAAGCTCCCGAAGCCACCCCCCCCCCAGATGACCCAGTGCAAGACCGAGATCCAGGCCCGGGACCCCATCAGGGCCGGTCGCTCTCCGCCGGTTGAGGAGGCGTTCGACAGGCCTCCCCATCTCCTTCTCCGTAATTGGGGGAGGACCGTCAGACACCTCTTCGACTTCCGCTAGCGGAGGCATGGGAGGAGCTGGTAGCGACGGAGGGTCGGGGAATAATTCTCCTACAACCCTCGCCACCATCTTTAAATGAGCAATTTTAGTATATTTTGTATTGTTCTATATTCAGGATCTCGGAAACGGTGTCAGCGATTTTCGTGAAACTTAGTACTTAGGTTTCGGGGACGATAAACTGATCTAGATATATTTTATTAATAGAAAACTTTTTTAGCTAAGTTTTCAGGCAATAAAAAAAATTTGCTAGAGTATAAAGGTAAAATTCACCGCCGCTGTCCAAACCAAAATAGTTCAGATGGAAATCGGCTGCTTCGAAAATCCGGCTAACCCCAGTTCGAATTCGAGTGACAGCTACAGAAATATGGTTTTTTAAATAATAAATGTTAATTTTTTTAGGCAAACCTAACAGTTTATTTTAAACATGTTTTTAAAGAACCGAGCTAGGCTCAGTCATCCAAGTACTAACTGTAAACTGTAAACGGTAAAGCCAAAGTAATGTTCCTATTATTGATATACAAAAATGTAAAATGATAAAACAAGGAATTTTTCGAAGAACATATTTTAACGTATTTTAAAAAATGAAGAGATTCAACGCCATGAGTGGTTAATTTATTCATATTAATTATAAATAAATTTAAATAAAAAAAAGAACTTAAAAAGTTACTTTAAAGAAATATTATTAAATGAATTAAAAATATATTTAAGTTATTAAAATTCGATACTTAACAATTTAAACATTTCAAAGTTGCATGTTTAATTTTTGTAATCTCTCCCTCATATAGAAAAAAGACAGCCGTATTTTGTAGGGCCTAACTTAAATCTCCTACTGAGTATTTTGATTTTATTAGAAACTACCGGAGGCCTATCGGACGTTGCCTCACCCTGGATTAAAATAATCCTTGACAAATTATACAGGTAAACCTTCCCCATGAACCACTTTATATATTGGTGTAAACCGCATGAAAATCCGTTCAGTAGCTTTTGAGTTTATCGCGAACAGACATACAGACGCGGTAGAGAACCTCGTTTTATACTGTGTAATGAAGTTTTGATGTGTGAACGAGTTAGGAAATGTAACAAAAAGATGCACATTTACAATACATTGGAACCGTTTTATTTTATTGCAACCTGTTGAAAATCACCCAATTTTTTTTGTGTATTCATTTTTCTACCTAGTATTATATGCTTTAAAAAAAATACTCACCTATAATTAACATCTCCAGCGACAAATACATAATTAATATCCATCATTGTGATAAAAATTGTACCCAAACATATCAGAGTGTATTGGATTACTTGAAATTTACCAAAAACTTCAATCACTTCATTTATATCGTGAATTTTGTTCTCACTCGAACCGTCACTATTTTGTTTTGGCATGTTCTTATTAAATTTATTTCGTATGAACATAACTTACATTTTATTATAATGTTGTGTAATTCATTAATTAAACATTGCCCTAAAAGTGACGTGGTTGGTGATACGTGTAAAGAAGCAATGACTTACATTTATGCAGTCATTGTACAAGACAGTTCTTATCTAGTAATGAATAAATTCAAGTAATTTGTTTAGCGAAACATAGATTTCCGTGACAATACCCACAATAAAATAATTATGTAGGTTTTACTATGTTTTTGAAGTGGATATTTTCAGACGTATTCAACAATAAACGAAAATAAATCGTCATGTTCGAAACGGTGACGCTCAATCGGGCCTACTCGGCTCGACTCGACATGAAGCTCGCTCGGTTATTCTATTCGGTTCCAATCGTCATCAAGTATGTTTACAGTATGAATATGTAGATTAGCTCCAATAGGTCGTGAATTGCATGTATCAGGCAACAGCCCAAGCAGAGGTGTGCCATGCACCCTTGAGCTAGTTGCCCAAATAAAATCGGCTGAGTGCCTTATGTGCTCACCTTACTAGTCCAGTGAAGCCGTTAAGACCTTGCTAGGTCAATACCGTAGTCAGTTCGAAGAAAAGGTTATAATAAAATTATAAAACATTACTAGTTTCTGATTTTTTTCTTTGTATTCATCCAACTACCTATTTACACGCTTTACGTGAAAACCTTAAAATACCCAGAAAGACCGACAGTTATCAATTTTCATTGCTATTCTTTCATTACAGGCGCTATAAGTAAATGTTGCTAATAGAATGAATTAACTGAAAAATTATAATAAAATGATAACAAATTACTAATTTCTTATACGTTCCATCGTATTCACCCAACTACCTATCTAGATGCCTTACGTGAAGACCTTAAAATCCACATAAAGTCTACTGTCATCAAGTTTCATTGCTATTCTTTTATTACAGGCGCTATAAGTAAACGTTCATAATAGAATTAAGTGAAAAATAAATAAAATTATAAACAATTATTAGTTTCTTTGTTCACCGAACTGCCTATCTAGATACCAAATTTGAAGTTTCTAGACCATCTGAAATGGGGTTTGAATTTAGGTATATAGATAAGTCAGTGATAAAAATGACGATTTTTGGACGTTAATATTGTAACTGCTTGATGTGTGTTTATAAATTTTGGAGCATATATATCTCGGAAGTTTTATACATTTGCCGGATCGGACAGGTTTATGTGAAATAGTTTTTGAAATATGTGGGGGTGATAAATGGATACAAATGGTTTGTAGAATATAAGACACGGTAGCGAGTGCTCGCAACACGTTACCACGTGTCTAGGCATTTCAACCATTTTTAGAAATGTCTGTCTGCTTGTTTGTTTGAATCACTGCTAAAGTATTGCGTTTAAGATAATAAATAAAATCATAAAGTATCTTTAGTCTCGGTTTCATTAAAATCAGTTCACTTCATCAAAAGATATTCTAATTTTAATAATGACGCGACTTAAGTACAAGATAAAAGTAGATAAGTAAATAGACAATACAATATTTAGATGATTTTATTCGTCACTGTTCCACATGGACGGAGTCGCGGGCACAGCTAGTAAATAAATAAAATCAGATATATCGTATTTATATCAAAATTAGGCATCGATATGTTCGTTTTTTTCTGGAACTGTCTGCGCCATTGACCTAGCAAGGTCTTAAACAGCTTCACCGGACTACTAAGGCGAGCGCTTAAGGCACTCAGCTAGCGATATGTTCGTGTATAGCCAAAAGTAAATAATTGACAGCTATTTTGTCCCAGTAAGAAATGTAAAAACAAAATAATCAGAAGAAACAAATAAATCTTTTTTAAGGTTGAAACAAAATATGTTGTTTATTCCCTTTGAAAACTCCTTCATATTCAAATTATATGACAATCTTTGTTACAATTGCACTTAAGTTGATTTGCTTGAAATGTTTTATTAAGTGTAGGTATGTGAGTATATTTAAAATTTAAGATCAGACACAGTATTTCAATAAAGGAATGAATAAACATAATTATCATCAGTGGATTTTGTCCTTATAAATTTTATGAAAAACAGTTCTCGTTGCAAATCTTTACATCACTCATTAAAGTGATCGCAATATTTTATAGTACGTTATTTTATCACAGAACAACATTTAGCAACACAGTAATTCCCTTGTTTAAATTAAAGTCTCTCAATACTTTCTCGATGAGTATTTTTGCTTTGTTTTGCCTTTTTCACACTCTCCTCGATTTGTCCAACGGTGTCCATAAGGGGCAAGTCCCTGGTCTCTGGGGTTAGGATCAATAGTAAGCCAGATATGATAGCCGAACACCCGAATAAGATCGTTGGCAGAGCGCCCGACACTGAATTCTGAAATGAAAGGGATAACTATCAGTAATTGTCATCGTTAATTAAGGTACTGCATAATTTTTGACTACAGTTTTTGGTGTAATCTTATTCTCTTTTTCACTACGCTATTGTCCTGGTCTGCTTTTAAAGCTTTATCAGACTACTTAGGATCTTAGTGTGTCATGCAGTAGCTATGATATTTTATTCATAGTCTTATGATATCTGATTCTATATCTTATAATATTGGTGGCTTTTTACGTAATATAGTTCGGTTATTCTAGACAATCAGAGTAGATAAGTAGACCATAGATCATAAATTCTGAGGTGCCACATACACTCCTTGGAAAGTTCGAACAAAGGGACTAATATCTTGTTAGAACACTGAAACTCGTAAATGACAGAAACATTCAGAACAGGGGTCCGCAGACTTTTTTTGTTTATATACCACTTTCAAAAACTAGCTGGAACCAGGTAAGCTTTAGGAGGACCCCCTACATTTTTATTATATTCCCAAAACTTGACAAATAATTCGAAGATTAAAACTAACTATGGAACTGTGTAGTAAATATGGAATATGCAAGTAACAGTTGCTGAACTTCTTAAAGTATTATCTGCCTATACTGATAGGTGAAGTCAAGCCAACATTCTAGTTCTTCACTATCGAAAGTAGATAAATTTCCATGGATCCTCGCTTACGAATTGTGAACCCTCATTGTTTTGTCAATCCAACATAGATCCCCGTTGAGTCTCCCGTGGCCCCTGGGTTTCCGGTTGGACCACTTTTGGTACTAATGATCTAGAATATTGACGGCAAAACAAGCTCTCAACTGGTTCTCAGTAGTTGTAATCCGGTGAAGCTGTTTTAAGACCTTGCTGGGTCAATAGTGTAGTCAGTTCGAAAAAAAAGTTCCCAATAAATGAAGAAGAATGAAGGCTTATTCTTATTTTACAAATACATTTCTCACCAAAATTGGAGTTAACGGTGCGAGCATTCCACCAATTCTTGAGGCAAATGAAGTTATACCGAGCAATGATCCTCTAGCACTTGTTGGGAATAGTTCCATTATATATGTAAGGACTCCCGTAAAACATGCTGATATGATCACTTTACCGAACAAAAATAGAAAAATCTTGGCCCAAGCGTATGCTGAAAACAGAAATATGTGAGTTTCTTAAGTATTCTAAAATGTAGTGTTTCAACAGATCTTAGACTGTAGCCAGACTTATTTTGATCACTAATTTACTAAATAGATGGTCATGAGTTTTACTCTTCATCTATACTAATATTATAAAGTTTGTGAGTTTGTGATGTTGTGACGTTGTAGGGGGTAATCTCAGGAACTACTGGTCTGATTTGTATAATTCTTTCAGTGTTATATAGCTCATTCATCGAGAATGGACGCTAAAACTAATAGGAGCGGAGCACAGAGAAGAATGTTTCAAAATCGGGACGTTTTTTTCCTTTTGAGAACTGCTGTGTGTTAGTGTTAGTGTATCTATTCCACGCGAAGGAAGTCGCGGGCATAGGCTAGTATTGTAATATAGCAGATGGAAGATTTTCATAGTATACTTACAAACTGGTACATATCCAGAAATAAGGCAAAGAACACCACTCAGCAAGAATCCCACTATCAACGGCGGCTTTCTTCCAAACTTATTCATCAGATATAACGAGATTAATTCACCCGGGAAAGACATCAAAGTGGACAATAAAAAGTTCATGTATTTATCGCCAGGTAGCCAAACAGAATTTATCATTAGACCATAATATACAAAGTTTACAGTAAATCTACAAAAAAGTGCTACCATAAGCCGTATAAGTATTTCCCTCGACGTGAATACTGTTTTGTAACTTTCATTTATATGATTTTCTTCGATATTGAACTTTTCTTTTAATGCCGCTCCATCCAATCTTTGCCAGTCTTCAAAATTGATAGCAGTATTGTTAATTTTTGCGAATCTTTTCATAGTATTTTTAGCTTCTTCAGTTTTCCCACTGACTATTTGCCATCTCGGACTTTCGTGGAGTATAAATACATAGCAGATGAAAAATATAAAGGGTGTATATATGATATGGACAAGTGTCTTCCAATATGGCACGAACATTGCTAGACAAGCGAATAGGCTTTCACCCAAGTAAATAAAGTAAGAGAATAGGACTCCCGATAAAATTCTTTTCTCTTTGCCGCAGATTTCGAGCACTGAAAAATAAATGGAAAAAAATAGTGGGAAAAAAATTTGGCAACGATGGCGATTTGGATCATATCCTGTCTACCCAAATATGTAGATATATTTGTATGTTCTGGAAACGTACAGGATGGTGTAAGTATTTTTACCAGGAAAACGTTTATTTTATTTTATTTTTATATTAAAATCTTAGGAATACTTACAGCTACACGAAAAAAAATCATATAACATACATAAATAAACACAATCGAAGCCCATTTACAAGTTTCTGCAAATAGTTAAAAAAAATACATACAAAGAAGGAAATTACAAATAAAAAAAACTGGTTTTTTTTTATCGGAGCACGACATTGTGACTGCACTATGCCTGATGTTAAGCATAGTACAATCCAAAAACATCGGCAACCACCGAGAGACAGATTATCCATTGTCGGTCGCCGCCGTCATGCCGGCCATAATGACGAAAGTCAACGGTACTGGATATGCACAGGCTGATCCCGAAACGCGACGCGCAGAAGCGAGTCACTATTTAGAAGGCATTTGAGTTTCTGTAAACCTGTGTTGAACAGATCTACATTCAGATCGCTAATTGATTTGCGCTGTTACCAACTCTAATAAAGTTATAAGTCGCTAGAGATACATACTTAAAACCATTGCGGCGGTGTACGATCCACCAGACATACAAGCTTCCAGGAATTCAATAAAGACGTAGACAGGCCAAGAATTCGTGAGTACTTTAGCGTGTCCAATACAACTTCCTACATAGCATATTATCAAGGCTGGTTTACGACCGAACCTGGAAGAAAATTGCTAGCATTTTACATATTATTACATATAATAAGTTATATATAATGTTTTAAGTGTCTAGGAGTAATAAAAATAATTATTAATAGTTACTTATTCATATTAAAATTAATACTAAATGGATTTTTGTTAATCTGCAATAGTAAATCCAATAATAATAACGAAATAAATACGAAAAACGAACTATAACCATACTCTTCTTACCGTACGTTCTTACCTTGAACTATACTATTGGATTAAAAAAATGTATTTACGTAAAGACCTTAAAATCCATGAAAAAACACCCGATTAGGCCTCCTACGACAGCGACTCAAGCCTTGGTTCGATCCCTCGGTAGGGAGCCCTTGAGTGCGTTACTTGCGCGATACGGTGACACACAATATACATCACTGCTACAACACTACACGATCACCCCCAAACACGTGCACGCCTACTACACGCTTACACATGAAAGTGGAAGGGTTTACTTTTTTTCCCTTATCGAACTGAAAAACTCTCCATTTTCCGATAATAAATATCTGGACGAGTTGTTGAGGCGTGTATGCTTAGTACACATATACGTTTCAACAACTCATGTATATATGAATAGCTAGGTTAGCTAAGATAGGTCGCGATTTTGCATGCAACAGGCAACAGCCAAGCCGAGGTGTGCCGTGCACCCTTGAGCTAGTTGTGAAATAAAATCGGCTGAGTGCATTAAGCGCTCGCCTTAGTAGTCCGGTGAAGCTGTTAAGACCTTGCTGAGTCAATAGCGTGGTCAGTTCGAAAAAAAGACCGATTCTTATGAAACAAAGACTAAATGTTAGTCGAGGATATCCTTTAGCAATGATGCGTATCCGAACCAATACAGACAACCAGACATTTTTAAAAATTATTGAATTGTATTTTATTACTCGCGAAGTCGCGGTCAAAAGCAAGTAGTGTATATGAAATCATTAACTCACAAGTCAGACGCCCAGCCGAAGACGAACATTGAAGTCAGCATACCGACGCTGTGAAAGGTACCTATGAGATTCACCTTCCACGGTTGACACGCGAGGTTTAACTGTTCAACACATACATTTTATATATTAACATTAAAAGTCACATCTACCAACTAATTCTTGTAGTACCACCGTATGTGTGGTTATGTGTTAAACTGGTGTTTGAAGTCGCAATTAGTCGAACGCTGGCATGATAGTGAATCGGAATTTTGCAAACAAGGAAAACGTAATAAGGGCACAGCATAGTGGTTTTTTTAAATCATAGGAGGCAAACGGACAGGCAGATCACCTGATGTTAAGTGAGGACCACCGGCTATAGGGTCCAGCATCACTAAGGGAGTCGCAAGTGCGCTGGCAGCCTATGTTTGGGGAGAGAGGGGAAGGATTGAAGAGAGGAGGGGAGATGATGGGGAGCGAGGTGAGAGGGGGCACATGGGCCTTCGGCGCTCTCACTGATCGAATGAAATGCAAAATCCAAGCACTGTTACATCACGTTGGTAGGTTTAGGTTCACGTGGTAGGGTTTTTTCTAAGCCCACCTGACTAGCTACCATCCTCACCTATTAACAATTATTAAATTACAATTAACGAACTATTAAATTATGTCGTTTAACAACTATAGCCAGTTCCTCTATAGGTTTAACGTGTTAACCATCTTACATAACATCGGAAGATTAGAACTTATCACTGCTTATTAAAACACAAAGTCCTCTGCCACGTCCGTCTGTCTATTCGCGATAAACTCAAAAAATACCGAACGGATTTTCATGCGATTCTCTCCAGTTGGTAAATTGATTTATGACGAAGGTTTAGGTATATAACATGCCAAGGTTTTTTTTATTATAAGGGGGGACTAGTCCGCTAGAAATCCACTACATGATTTTACAAGATCCCGCTAAAAACTCCCTTGAATATGCTTATAGGGATTAATCACCTCAGCGACAACAGTATCATTATTCTCATAAACCCATTCAGTGCATTCTTCCAGTCTGTCCGTGAAACTAGAGTTGTAGCATTCACCAATTTTGGCGTCGTCCCTTAGAACGGGTTTGGTGCATCTGTCATGTGCTGTACTCGGCCACCAATGAGGATTGGCGACTGTCATGTTTGCGGTTTCGCATTCTGGTACTACGCATCTGGAATATAAAAGAAAACAACAATCACTGCATATTATAAAATGAACTCCTCAGCGGAATCTATCTGTGTGTTCGCGATGAACT
>JACEII010000426.1:0-24430 GCA_014332785.1 Antheraea mylitta | reverse complement strand
ATCTTGAGGAACGTTAAAGTAGCGCCGCCATTCCAAAAACGTTTATTGTGAATTATCCTCAATATTAAATTCGTACATTTCCAGTAAAGGTAATTCACCCTGTAGCGGAGACATCCATAATTGTTGTACATTATTCGTAACAATTATAGATTAATTTAGGTAGATTGATTTTATCAGTTATTTTAAGTACATATAATTACATAAATAATCCTGAATAGATATAAAAATTGTCTGCATATTTTATGATAATATCGATAACAAATAATATTATTTATTTGATTGCCAATTATATAAATCTACAACTAAAGAAACGACGTCTACAACTCCTTGTCTAAAGTTTGACATCAAATCAAGTGTCGATTACTGTTGACTGAAAAAATGTTTTATGAGAAACTACTATAAGAAATTTCCTTTGTAAAAATTCTGAATCATTTCACCATATTATTATGCTAATTTTGTTTAATTAATACATACAGATATACATACAACTGTATTGTCTGATATTTATTAGAAATAATCTCTGCAATGTAGAACCAATATTTATAAAAATTTCACCGATACATATTCAGAGAATTTATATTATCTAGATAACATGATATTGGGGAACTAAGCAGTAATGATAAAATATTAAAAAATAGTAATTAAATTGGGTAAATGATTTATATGGTTTACGTAGAAAATTACAAAAAAAAATGCATACACATGCATAGTAGTAGGGCTTTTTAAGTCTGCTGGTCATCTACCACCCTAAAGTTGCAAATCTGTCGCTAAGCACTTAAGTTCCGGCAGCTCCACTTGAGTGTTTGATCCCCTGTAGGAGTATTTATAATTGGACTACATCGTTATTTAATATCAGGTGAGATGTGGTCGAGCGCTTTTTATAAGTGGTAGAGCCACGCTGAAGGTATTATTGGTTTGAACATGAATGAGTCGGCTCGCCCGAGGTAGTACCACCCTCTCAAAGAAACATCGACGTGAAATAACAGTGCTTGCATTGTTGCATCATTTCATTCGTTCAGTGGGAGCGCTGGAATACCACCGCCCCTCCCCTCCCTATTCCCCTACTATCCCTTCCCTATTCCCTCCTCTCCTAAACACAGGCTGGCAACGCTCTTGCGACTCCCCTGGTGTTGCAAGAGTATATGGACGGTGGTGATCAATTCACATCAGATGACCCACCTATTCGTTTGCCTCCTATGATGTAAAAGAAACAATAAAGAAAACAACTGTAATAATTAAACCAGGTATAATACGCAGTTTCAGTGGTTGATAAAATAATCTTCATGAAAACAAAGACGCGGATACGACTAGTACCTAATCAATAAAATCAAATAACGTTTCAGATAAATTTTTCCGAGCATACTGGTTACAACATGCACTTCTGCTCTAATGTTTTGTATTTTTTGTCGATGTTTTCTCCACCACGCAAACTAAAAATAACATAATCTATGCCCCAGTGGTGCAAATCTGATATATGCTATATATAGCTAATACAATTTAATACTACAAATAATATAATGTCGATGATATTTTCTCTATTGATCTTTAACAAATTAAATAATCTGTCAAGGGTAGGTAATAATTAAAGTAAATTTTATTAACAGTGAGCAACTCGATACTACCTAAGAACTTATCTCTAGCTTAGCTTAGCTCGTTAACCTATTCTCATTGCAAAGTAGAGCATGTACCTATTATGTACATATATCCACAATGCAAGGTCATGGTCTACTGCTTTATTAAATGAAATGAGGCAATATTACTAGCAATTAGGATTGTTGTAAGCATTTTTGTTTACAATTCTGACGTTTTTATAAATCAGGAATTATTATATATGTAGGTCTGAAGTAAGGCAAGCTACATTTAATTAACTAAAGTTGTATCGTTCAAATATACATATTTAATATCTATACTAATATTATAAAGAGGTATTGTGTAGTGGTAGAACCAAGCTGAAGCTATTATTGTTTTCAGCACGAATGGGTCGGCTCGTCCGGGGAAGCACCACCCTCTCACAGAAAACCGACGTGAAGTAACAGTGCTTGCATTGTTGCGTTTCGTTCGGTTGGTGAGAGAGCCGGAGACCCCCTACTCTCCCCTTCCTCTTTCCCTTCCTGTACCCCCCCCTTCGCCCTCCTCCCAAACACAGGCTGGCAACGCACTTCTGACTCCCCTGGTGCTGCAAGTGTCTATGGACGGTGGTGATCACCTAACATCAGGTGACCCATCTGTTCGTTTGCCTCCTATGATATAAAAAAAAGGTAAAGTTTGTGATGTTGTGACGTTGTAGGGGGTAATCTCAGGAACTAGTGGTCCGATTTGAATAATTCTTTCAGTGTTATATAGCTCATTCATCGAGAATGGTTATAGGCTATAATGATCACGCTAAGACCAATAGGAGCGGAGCACAGTTGAAAATGTTTCAAAATCGGGATGTTTTTCCTTTTGAAAACTGCAGCGTGTTAGTGTTAGTGTATTTAAGCCACGCGAACGAAGTTGCGGTCAAAGGCTAGTAGTTAATAATTTGAATATAGATAAAATCAATGTTACTTTGACACTTTTGACCAGTTAAATTTTACATAAATGAAGACCCGAATGTCTACGGTATTGGCCTAGCAAGGCCTTAACAGCTTCATCGGACTACTAAGGCGAGGCTTAGAGCTTAAGGCAATCAGCTGATTTTATTTTGACAACTAGCTCAAGAGTGCACGACACACCTTGGCTTGGGCTGTTGCCTAGGGTACGAATCTAACTGAGCTAAGGTAAGCTACATATTCATACATATATGAGTCAGTGATATATATAGTCACTGATGTGGACCAAACTTGTATACCTCAAGAACTCGTATATGTATTTCGTATCATGTTACAGTAATGAATAAATTTTGTATCACCGGATTCGCGCGAGCAGCATATTCAAGGGTTTCACGCCCAGGAAACGGACCTAGGCTTGAGCCTTTACCGACGAGGGCCGAGTCTGGTGTGCGGGAGTAAAACTTAATCCTAGACCACTGCGGCGTAATGCATAGCGCTTGCCCCACTTTTACACGTAAAAAAACACATCGCGGACCACGCGTAGTTTCCTAATGCTTTAATAATTTTATATTACATAAAGTTATGATGATAATATTATTTTTATGATAGGACCATGTGCCTACAAAGTAAAAAAAATGTGATCGAAGTCAATCCAATAAATAGCTTTTGCGTGACGTACGAACATAAGTTATAAGAATATTTCTAAAATAAATCATTTTGTAAATTTTGTTAAATAGTTTTCATTCTAAAAGTATAACACAATATATATTATATCTACTCGATTTACATATATACCTGTATATAGGCTTTGAAGGAATGAGAACTTCTGCAGATAAGGCCGTTCAATGTTATCAGCTTATAGTATTTTAAGCCAAGGTCATTGCGATTATAACGCATTCGATCGTCAAGACCTTTCATTTGAGACAGCAAACTAATATCGCAGCAACTTTAGGCTTAACGCAGCAGATAGCTTTTTTTGTATTCTCTAGATTATTGCTAAGATTGTCGAGTACGTAATAATATTTCAAATATCTTGTGATCATTTCAAGGTTATGACAAGATGGTGGCCCTCTTGTTGGAACTTCTCAGGGAGTTTTAGAGCATCTCAGAATTCATGCTCCGTACTATTTTCCATTCGCAGCACTTATGGACAACTAGCTTAAGGGTGCAAGGCACACCTAGGCTTGTTGCCTGATACATGCAATTCGCGACCTATCTAAGCTAACTATTCATACATATATGAGTTGTTGAAACATATGTGTGTACCAAGCATACATACCTCAACAACTCTTATAATCGAATAACTTTCTTAACTATTTCAGTTTGATAAGGAAAAAAAAACCCTTCTACTTTCATGTTTTAGCATGTATGCGTGCATTTGTGTGGAGGTGATATATGTAATGTTGTCGCAGTGATGTAAAATTTTGTGTCACTGTATCGCGCGAGCACCGCACTCAAGAGCTCTACGCCGAGGGAACGAACCTAGGCTTGAGCCGCTGCGGAGGAGGGCCTAATCTGGTGTGCGGGAGCGAAATTTACCCCCAGACCACGGCGGCGTGATCTGTCAAAACATAGAGTCCAATAGCACAAGATTATGAATAAAATATTATATGAGAGAAAGTAAACAGTATAATAGTAGGTCAGTTACCGATTTATCTATTGGAATAAAATATTTAATTACCTATTGGAATGTATAATCTGTTTCTCTTATACAGATCATTTTGGAAAATACGTTCAAATAAAAGCAATTTCATTATCAAAACTTTATCACGTAAAGTGTATCTAAGGTGAAGGTCAACTTAGATATCACAACAAGCTGATAGACACATTTATCAATGCGTGTAACCAAAACTTTGTGTATCTAATCACAAGGATATATTACAATAGTGAAATTCATACTATAAAAAATTGTAAAATACAAGGAAGCAGATAACTGATTAGTAAATAATCAAACGTGTGCTTATTGTACGTAACACTTTGTAGGAAAAAAATATCGCGGACGTGTAAACTATTAAAATACAGAAAGGCTATCGAATTAATAAATGTTATTCATTAAAACATTTCATAAGTTTAAAAAAACAACAGTAACCCGTGTTTTTTATTTAGAAATATGACATAAGAACAGAAGTAATAAAAGTTGTCTTTAGTTTATATAAAAAAAAAAAAAAAAAAACGATTATATTGGAGAGTTTTTCTTCCTTAGTAATTTAAATCTATAAATTTATAGAACGTACCAAGAAAAAAATATACATTTATAAGATAGATTGCAACTCCATCAGCAATTTTCTATAATTATAGTTCTCTTGTAATATTAGCGCAAATTGGTTTTCAGACCTAAACATATTTATAATTCTTAATGATTAATAATAAAATTTAACAACTTGTAACATTTAAGTAAACTTTAAACGCGCAAAATTTTCATATCTAACTTACCCCGTGTACAAATAAACTCCAGTCGGTGATATAAAAATTCCAGAGCCTATTATGGATCCAATAATTATTCCTACACCGTTAAATAATGTTATTTTTCGTTTTAAAACTACTTTTGATTCATTAGTTTGAGATTCTTCACCCATTCCGAAAAAAAATCAATTTCGTATCCAAGTAAACGAAACGCACGTGGGCTGCAGATAATCGCAATTTTCACCGTCCACGACGTTTCTACGCAATATCACAGAAGCATCAACAAGACCTACTTCCACGGAGTATCATACGCGACTGAAATCCGACTTTTGCAAGCATTCTTACGAGCTGCGAAACTGGAATAAGTAAACTGTTTGTGGATGACGTCAGACACGATGTACTAACAATATGAATCCGACGAGTAAACTGAGTAGAGCTACACTAACGTAGAGCCTAGCGAGTACTACACATCGCGCATGTGTGCATGAAACTAATTGATGAACATCGTATCGCTTCGTGAATGCCGTCTACAGTGCCGAATACAGGCAAAGAGTGAGATGACAATTTGCGTATCCAAGGGCTCTAGAAAAGGATGGCGAAACACGTTGTCATGGCAGTGATAGCGGATTTTGGAATTCGATTCCGCCAACTACCGTTTATACGACATCATAAACTTTATCGAATTCCTACAAAGTTAGCTTTTCATTTATACAATAAGAATTCATATAAGTTGATTCTTCACTTCTTACAATGTCTTTTATCTTGTCTATATCGTAACTGAGACCTTTCTCTTACTTTAATTAATGTATATACTCGAATAGGTTCGAAGTTCATAATGAAAATTCAATTGGTTATAGACTATTTTATATACCTTTTTTTATTTATTCATGAGAAAAGGAAAATACATACATTTATATAGTAGGAATCGCTTCAGGAAAACACTATCGCGGTTTAATCGAGGAGAGGTATTTTCGTCAACACACCGACAACATATGTAAGTTTATCTATTTCTATTTACCTAGGTATCTATTAACAATGGATCCAACAATTCTTTGATTATATTATTTGATTCATTGCCAAAATTATTGTAAAGTTTAAAACTAAATTTAAAATGTATACCAATATCATAGGAAAATTAAAATAAAAGTTGACTTTTCTGAATACCTATATTATGCACTAGCTGACCCGTGCAACTTCGTCTGCACCAAATTGGTTATCACTGGTTTCAACTGTATTTTTAAACGCGAAAAAAAATGAATAAAACTGGTATCCAGTTGCAGCCACAACTACCGTTTCCAAAAATCCAAACTATCCACGGATTCACTGAAACATATACCCAGATTACATGTAATTTTTATTTTAAATAAGCCTAGTACTCGTTCGTAGCATCATCTACCACTCCGTTGTTTGTAGTCCAGTAAAGCTGTTAAGACCTTGCTCTGTCAATAGCGTAGTCATGTCGAAAAAAAAATCATCTACCAGGTTCAATTAAGATAAAAACTAACCTACATAAAACTAAATAAACATCTCTACCGCTTACTTTATCATAACCATATTTAACTTGTATTAAAACCTTTTTATACCCCATTATATTAAAGAACAATATATGAACACCGTATCGAAGCGTCAAACATCGCGCTTAACCGTCAAATGTCACTTGTTTGAAACTATAGTCTAAGAGTTATAAACTGTTTCGAAAACGTATTTTAAATATATTTCTAATACATTTTTATAAATAATCTCTGTACCATTCACAACATAGTGCCTATCACTTCTTGATAATTTATCTATGTTGATATGTTTCTATTGTAGATTATTCTACGTTGTTATACTGAATATTTGGCATTAAGTACATAACGTGTATTTGTCACACTTGATATTGGCGAAATTACCTACATAGGCAGAGGCCATACCGGAAAGAATCAATCAAGCCAGTTTTATACATTATATTCATCCTAACAACGGGCTACCTGGCTGCCAGTAAGAGTTGCGTTTATTTGTGCATATCGTACCTTCACAGACAAAAATATTGATTTTTAAATAATTTTAGGAAGATTTTTTCCACTAACTTAAAAACGTTATTAAAATGGAATTATTATTGAAAGACATTTTTGGTATTGACAATAATGTGCTTGATGCTATTTTTTGGAAATAAAAATAAAAGTAATCTTACCCCATGTTAGAATAGCAGTAATATTATTATTACTGTATTTAGATATAAATAAGTACAAATTTTATCTTCCACGCTAATTCAGTTATTACTCAATATTTAGACCGATTTATTGCTATAAAAATAATGTGTATAGAATATAGCTATAGCTATAGTTTAGTGCAGTACTGGCTGCACGATAAAGATAGCGATAATTGTGGCAGCGTGTGTTATCGAGGCATTTTTTTTTTTTCGAATTGTATACGCTGTTGACCTGTTAAGGTCTTTACAGCTTCACCGAACTATTGAGTCGAGCGCTAAAGGCACTCAACGGACTTGGGATGTTTGGGCGAGCAACTCAAGGGTGCACGGTACACCTCGGCTTGGGCTGTCGCCTGTTTTGTGCAAAAATCGCAACCTATTTGATCTAACCTAAGCTAAGCTATCTAGATATTCGTATATAAGTTATTGAAACATGCATGTGTATCAAGCATGCGTGCCTCAACAACTCCTGTATGTATTTTGTGTCGGAAAAATTTCTCCAAACTATACAGGATAGGATAGGGAAAAATAAGGGTAGAACTCTTTGTTGTGTTTATTTTTCTGAAAAAGAAAAACAGCATGTAAGCGTGTAGGCGTGCACGTGTGTATAGGTGATGTTTGTGATGTTGTAGCAGTGATGTAAAGTTTTGTGTCACTGTATCACGTGAGCAGCGTACTCAAGGGCTCCCCGCCGAGGGAACGGACCTAGGCTTGAGCTGTTGCCGAGCGGGGCCTAATCTGGTGTGCGGGAGCGAAATTTACCCCCAGACCACGGTGGCGTGATAGTGATTATGCGGACGTGGACGTAAACACACTTTGTTTGAAGAGACAGGCTGCTACTGATCTTTCGCTGACGTGATTGAATCAGGAGGGTCGGTAAGAATGTGTCGCGGTCGTCTTCTATACTGCGCAGCGTTGGGTACGGGTTCATAGTTCGTGGCGGATACCACTAAAGGGCTGGGATGATTCGCGGCTTTTTCGAAATAACTACGTGTGAGTGATTTTATATACGCCCAGACAGAAGGCATCTCCAGGTACCTGTGGAGATCCTTATTCCGGACGTACCACGAGGCACCGGTTATTTTACGTTGGGCTCGGTTCTGGAGAACCTGTAAGTTTTGAATACGATTTTGCGCATGTGCAAAAACCGAACAACTGTACGTCATAATACAAGTTTTATATAAAGTGAGTTTATGTCTGGGGGACATTTCACTCTTATGACAAAGCAAATGATAGAGACGACCCAAGACCATAGCGGCTTTGTTTCACACTCTATCTGTGTGTGAATCGAAATTTAAGTGTTTATCTAAAGTGACGCCGAGATATTTCACCTCGCCGGTCCAAGCTATTTCGGTTTCGTATAGCCTGATGGTCGACGACGCATATATTTAAAATGGCGTCAATCCCAAGTCATACGTACATACCCTTACGTTTATCGTTGTTTATTGTATATGGTGAAATCTTAATATCAATAATGTTTAATAAAATGAAATTTGTTCTTTGTTATGGAAAAAAATAATTGGTTTAAAATTAATTATTTTTATTTATAAAATATATCAGTGGGTATATATATATGATTGTTTATAAAGAAATGTGTCTGACTGTGATAAATGCATGCTTTTAATTGCGTTTAAAAGTTACTGAAAAAAAAAAATGTTCCTAAACCTATTCATAAATAAAAATTAATTAAATCAAAACGGGCATTAAAAATACAACGTTAATCGGCTACCAAGTGTCCTTGTAATACCACCCTCTCACAGAAAATCGACGTGAAATAACAGCGCTTGCATTGTATTGTTTCGTTTGGTCAGTGAGAGCGTTGGAAGCCCACTTCTCTTCTCCTTTCCTCCTTTGCCTTCCCTTACCCTCCCGCATATACAGGTTGGCAACGCACTTGCGACACCCCTGGTGTTGCTAGTGTCTATAGAGGTGGTGGTCACTTAGTACGAGATCCCGCTGCGGGATTGGTGTGCTCATCAACTTTTTGTTTAAAACCAAATTTTTATGTTTATTTATAATTAAGAGAATATATATTTACTAGGGTGCCTATCAAAATTTGGCCGCCATTATTTTTAATTAAATTATTTTTAATTGATTTCTGATAAAAAATTTCGTTTATTTATTTTTTAAATAAAAGAACGTCTACATCACGGTAATTAATATGAAGATTCTAAAAAGTCACGGTTGCCGTTGCGCACCTGGCCGCACCTCTTTGCAGACAGGTGTAAACAGGTATGATTTCGATAGATTTAAACGTTTATAACCTATTTTCATTAATTATATGCCAAATTGAAGCTAATTTTTTTCTATTAATTATCATATAAAGTTGCTTAATTAAATCTGGCCGCAAATAAGGGTTACTGGCTGTTAAAGATAATAAATATTTAAGGTAGAGTGAAAGAGAGTTAGCGCGTAACATCATTTGTCAGACGAGGACAGCGATTGCCGGCTGTGCGACGCTTTTAAGCCATTACGCATGCGTCGAACGAACGAACAATTTTTTGTTTTTCGTTATCCTGGAGAACCCCTTGCGTTTTATGGGACGAAAAGTATCCTGGATGTAGCCTTGTAATATCAGTTATTACTGTGTAAAGTTTCGTTAAAATTGGTTTAGTACTTTCAGAGTAATACGGGTTCAGGTTCTAGGCTTTAATCCTTTATCCTGGAGAACCCTTTGCGTTTTATGGGACAAAAAGTATATTTGATGTAATCTCGTAGTATTAGTTATCACTAGGCCAAGTTTCGTCAAGATTGGTTCAGTAGTTTCAGAGTGATGCGTGTTCATAGGGACAGACAGACAGACAGACAAAAATTGTAAAAAGATTATTTTTGGCTTCTATATCGATAACATAGTCTACCCTGATTAAAATTTTCAAAAAATATTTAATGTACAGATTTCGACTTGTTACAGTTTTATTATCTATACTAATATATAAAGCTGAAGAGTTTGTTTGTTTGTTTGTTTGGTTGAACGCGATAATCTCAAGAACTACAGATCCGATTTAAAAGTTTCTTTTAGTGTTAGATAGCTCATTTATCGAGGATGGCTCTAGGCTACATATCATCACGTTAAAACCAAAAGGAGCTGAGCACTAATGAAGAATGTCTCAAAATCGGGCTATTTTGGAAGCTTCCGCAGCGTGTTAATGTCAGTATTATATGCGTTGCCATGGTAACGCGATAACATTCTATCAAAAATATTTTTTAAATAGGAATACAAATCCTATTAAAAAAGTTTATTCTACGTTAGTTTTGTTTTCGATTTTTAATTATACGTGTTACGTTTATATCGCAAACATTTCTTAAGTTTATTTTGTGTTGTTATTTAGAAAGTTTAGTAGTAATAATATTCGTCCAATAAGACAGTCGAAGGAGTTAATCCATACAGCCAATTCTGAAGTTGTCAATATAATTAGTTTTCTTCTATGTCCAAGTTAATGTAAAGGTATAAGCGCCGAATCCTCTACATAATATAACGTAATTTTTTATCTTCTTAATCTTCAAGACCATAGAATTAATGCTTCGTGGTTTTATTTTTCATTCATTTCACTTATGCAAAATAAACGAACGATATTATATAATACGCAACCAATTTCTACACGATATAGAATCATGTAACACAATATTATGAAAAAAATATAAAATCCACTAAATGATAGACTGAAATCCCGCCAAACACTCTTAAAAACTCTATTCTACATTAGTTTTGTTGCCAATTTTGTATTTGTGATATATTACGTATTATTAAAGTAAAGTGAGTGTAATTTATATTAAAATAAATTATTTTTGGTGAATAGAATCTGTGATGCTACAAACATCAACATTTTTTATAACTCTGTCGATATGTCTGTTTTTTTATTTGTTCCGGGTAATCTCCGAAACGACTGGACCTATTTGAATGTTTTTTTTTCTTAGAAATGACTACGCTTAACAGCTTCACCGGACTACAAGTAATATTTGAACGGGAATTTTACGGGCAAATAAGTAACTAATTAGCTGTTTTATTTAATATTGTTCGATAATGTGTAGCTTCCTTTTTTTTCATTATTTTCTTATATAGTGTGAGCACTGAGGGTGATATATAGTTTAAAATTCCAGTTATGTGGCTGATCATAATTCCATCCCATTCGATACACTATTAGTATTCACATACATAATGTACACGTTACCTGTTACAGTAGATGATGTGCGTGTGATAGAAATATTTTTGAAATAGTATTATTGTAATTTACACTAGATGTGTAATCACAATTTTAAATTGATTTAATATATTAAAAAAGGCGTGCGAAGCCGCGGGTAACAGCTAGTAGTATAGATAAAGTGCAAGTGCTTATTTAGGTAACATAAATCTACAAGGATTTTAAATGATTTATACATTTCATGTTTCTGAACATTGTTTAGTTTTTTTAAAACCTGTTTTCAAATGAGGCCGTTTAAATAAAAATGTGTAACAACTATATTTTTTTGGAAAATATTATTATTTCTAAAATAATTTTATATTTTGATACATGACATTGATAAAACATTTCAATGGAATAAAAAATATTTTTCTTATTTTTTATTTTAAGAATAATCTGTGGCGTACTTTTAATTTTTTATGGAAAATAAGCATTTAACTTAAAGTGACTCATTAAAACGCTTATCTAAAAATAAATAAATAATTACAAAATAATGTTTAAATAATATTAAAATAATCTATAAATCCAATATGTTGTTATCATTTCTTTAAGCAACAAAAAACATCATAATATTAAAATGTTCATACTATACAAGTTGTTGTTTTTGACTAACACTTTGTTTCACTAATAAGTCCCAAGACCAGTGTTTTTCAACGACCCCTGGAGTGTCGCGAAGCCCCTTTAGAGGGGTCGCGAAACTTTTATAGCGGAGTCGCAAAATGTTGGGAAAGCTACTGCAGTAAAGAAAACAGAGTTTTAAAAGAGTCATTAAGAAAAATATTTACTACAGGACATAATCACTCGTATCAAATAAATAAAAAGAAAAATAAGTTATCAGATATCTTCCATCTTAAAGATGTATCAAATTAACAAGACATAAAAATAAAAACTTATGAGAACTCTTATGTATTCATCCATACCCTAATTATGATAATGAATAAATGTGTTGGAATTGGTTTTGTGAATATTTATCACAAAACAAATTACATGAAAAAAGAGCAAGCAAAGGGGCCATTTCATGAAAAAGCACTGACCAAGACAATAACAAACTGACGGGACTAGAGGAACTGATTGTAAAAGTTACTTGGTAGGTAGCACAAGTGTGGTAGCTAAGGAAGCAAACATTAAAAAATTCCCTACCATCGTAATGCGGTTTCATTGCGAGACTTCCCTTTACCAAACCTCAGGTTCATTATAGGAGTGTATTATAGTTCAACATAATCTCCAAAGACTACCATTGAGCCATAGTGACTTCGAAATCAATAACTATTTGGTATAAAATAAGTAAAATTGGGCAATCTTTTACAACAAAGTCTAAAGAGCAATTTAGCATTTAGTATTGATAAGAATAAAATAGACTAAAAAAATTCCCTATGCTTAATTGCGATAATACATAATTCTTAAACTTTACCTAAATTCATACACGTAATCATACCAATGAACTTGTATCGGGTATAACCTACGTAATGAAAAAAATTAAAATAATATTCGGATTCCAAGTTTCCTACTAACTATTGTATACTGCCATCTAAATCAGAAAAAGAAAAGCATAATTTTTTTGTTCACCCATAAGATTCTATTCTCAAGTTATCAAAAAATAATTTAAACCTACTTTTTACTAAGGGCCAGCTACAGCCTTTTCTTCGATTTGTCTTTTTTTCTATGTTCGGATTTTGTTATTTTGAGGTACAAACTTCTTTAGCCGCATTGAGCGATATAAAAAAAATTGTAGAGGATAACTCATGGGTCCTCGTCACCGATGACCTCGATATGCTAGTGAAGCGTCACCGAAGACATCGACATGCGTGTGCCATACAGTGTGTGTACTGTCTGTATCATATGCGTTTTTGAATGTTTGATGGGAAAAATCTCGTAAGGCTCATAACATATTGCAATTGCGTCAGACTAACGACGCGTATTATAACGGCCTGTGTACACGTCAAATTGATATTTTGTATTAAATTTGTGCAGCCCGTCATGTGTTTGCTTAAATATCAAAGTGCCAAAAGATATGAAACCCAAACTGATATTAATAATTTAAATTTTAATAAAGATCACAACTAATTTATAAATTAAAAAAGACCAGTTATTCCATCGTTTTGAGTTATCATTTCTATCGGTAGTCCTCATGACTACCTCGACTATTTTCCCAATTTGCCCCTTTTCCTTACAGCGGCAGTACAAGAGTAATAAAATCGATTTATTGGTTAATATTTATATTATATATGTATTTAAACACTTAATTACGTACGACGACCTTTTGGTTTGAAGTTAAATTGGTTAAGAGTTAAAAGACACACAAGAACATTGAAAAATAAAAGCGGTCACACATCACAAGAATAATCAATAAAATAACGCAACGGTTTTCCTTTTCCAAGAGCCAAAAATGCAGTTAGATCTATAGTAAACACGTGAAGCAATAAGACTACCTAATAAGAAACCAACAAAGAATAAAAACAAAGGGTATTTAAATTACTCAGAATGTAGGAAATAAAGGTCTTTATGTTTGGTACAAGCAATAAGACAAATAGATAGTATATTTGTTATGATAGAAAACATAAAAACTAAAGTATTCAAATAATATTACAATATCTAAAATTAGAAATTAAATATTATAGGTAAACGAAATAAATGATTAATTCACAATCAGATGCACAGATTCAAGCATAATCAATAGATAACAATGTGCATAATATGCATTCTTGTAAATACATGTTACCTAGCTCAATCATGTTTTTGAAGACATCGCGGGAGACATCCTGAAAATAACACTGTTTTACGGCAGCGATGCGCCCGCGACGCGGCGCTGCCGTCGCTCACTTATCCGACGCCATTTTCACACAGTTCCCGAGCTTTCCCACACACAGGTACGTACCATTATTTTTATATCGAAATAATTAATTCTCACTAAATCAATCATTTGTGGTGAATCAATTAGACTTTAATATCGATACAAAATAGTATAAAAAACTCCAGAGTTTTTGTCACGATTCAAAAACAAGAACACCGACTGTCGATAGCACACGTAATAGTTAACATGTTTTTTGTTAGCACTAAACATTACTGAATGTGAAGTCTCCAAATAATACACACTAATAAAATTCAATAAGTTATTTAAAATAAATAAAGTTGATATTAATGTTTCGTCTGCTCCAATAACACCAAGAGCTAATAACACCCAAATGCGAACTAAAGAATGTGACCGTCATGTTTCTGTTACATCAACGCTGAGTTACGCATTGTTATCTATCAAACCATTGGCGCTAATTAAACAGGGTGCAGTGTACATCGAAAGACAATCTATTTATGTCATCATGTCCTTATTTTTTAATAGATCGCAAAGCATCCCCCGCAGCGATTATGTTTTGAGACACGAGTCGTGTCACAAGCCGTGGTGTCCTTGCACGTGCTGTTGATCTCTCTCTACTGAAAATCAGTTCAAACTTGAAATTTTACTATTGAAGAGAACAAAATCAGATGACACTTACTCAAGTAGATTGTGATACAAAAAGGTATAATACAATGGAGTCAAGCGTACATAAAGAAGACATCGGTAAACCATCCAGACCTGTCCGAAACAGACGATACACAAGGTTAGTAAATTAAAATGACTCATTACATTACTTGTAAAGAATGGAAATGTGAATTTCTTTATGACTCACGCAAAATTGTAGCGTTTAATGCTTTATTTTGAAAAATGGTTGTGTTGACAAAGGGCAGCTATTATTGTATTAGTAGAAACGATTAATTGTTCTATGAATAAAGTTTTCTATTCTCAATTCCAGAAGAAGTTTAGTGACCGGTCAACGTCCACAGAAGAGACTGTTCACACCAGAAATAAAAAGATATTTGAAAGACTGGCTTGTTCGACGCAGAGACAATCCCTATCCAAACAGAGAGGAAAAGAAATATTTATCTCGTGAAACAGGACTCACGTACATTCAAGTAAGTGTAATTTCAATCTAAAATTTCATTACAGATCCGAATGTAACTTGTAATGAGATATTATGTTTGTGCCTACCAGCAACCTATTTGGAACGATGCCAGATATTGCTATTTGTACATAAATAGGCACTATATTCGTCGCCGCTTTGTTATCGACACTTGTTCAGTTCGTTATTAATATAACAACCACTACAAAATGAACAAATGAACAACATTCGTTCAAATAATAATTAGAATATTAATAAAAGTAAAATATAGATATATATATTACTTTTAACTGTTTACAGATTTGTAACTGGTTTGCCAATTGGAGGAGAAAATTAAAAAACGTTAATGCAGATCGACATCAATTAACGTGGGGCCACCTCATTCGTACCTACAACAACCGTGCACAAGGGAACGTTGAACATTTCAGCATCTGTTCTGACGATAGCATATGGAGTGAACCTGAACTTAGCAGCCCGGAACATGACAATGCGGAACTAGACGCTGAATATGACAGCCCAGAATCGATTACAGATTATCAGCATGATAGCGACATAGTGACATTGAAAGAAAACTGTGATACTTATAATAATAATTCATATAAAATTGAAACAAAGAGTGTCGCTCATACTGACTCACAAGCCGTAACAAGTCCGATGCTTTTAAGCAAGTGGTTGGAAAGTGCAGCCCGTTTTCAACCTAGCGAAAGCAATTATGCCTGGTGGTCAGATGGAAGACGAAGAACACCAGATATTAAAATGAAACGCATAGCTTTGAAAACCATGATAAGTCATGATCGAGATGAAGTTGAAGCGGCAGTGGCTCTGACTACTTTAGCGACTTCCAGTAGCCGCATCACAGCACCATAGCCACAGGTATCACAGCCAAAATTGAATAAATGTATAGTGTTGTATACCAGAACGAAGATCAAGACAACTTTTGATAGTGTGATTGCTAATTTAAATTCATCAGTAGCATTTACTTTTTTATAATAAAACAGCATTAAAGTTGTGATCAGTGACGAATTGTACTATAATAGGTACATAGAATGCGGAGAATATAATTACTGCCATGTTAATAATATATTCCTTTTTGTTTGAAATATTATTTTGCTCAAATATTATTTTTATATTTGTGTATGTTTTATCCTACATCGATTAGTACATATATAATTTTTGATCTCTTATCGTGTAGTAAGTAGTTGTAACTCAAAAATCCAACCAAAGATTGTGTTAATTAAACGTTTTAATGAAAATGTCGTATTTATTTACACTCACAAGTACTTTTGCGTTTAGAACACTAAACTAATTATTTACCACGTTGTTACAGTCCATTAGTGGAGATAGTCACGGGACATTGCGTACCTACTCCAGAACTGATCAGACAGTGTCGCTTTTCTCGCGCTGTTTCATTCAATCGTGCAATGTTTAATATCGAATTGTGGACTTTTACTTACAAATTGATATGAAGGTGATATGATAGTTTGAAGGTAGTAGAGCCACGATGAAGCTATTACTAGTTTTAGCATGAATGAGTCGGCTCATCCGGGGTGGTACCACCCTCTCACAGAAAGCCGACGAGAAGTTTTTGCATTGGGAGTTGTAAGTGTCTATAGACAGTGGTGATCACTTAATATCAGGTGAACCACCTGCTCGTTTGCCTCCAATGATATAATATATATATGTATACTCTGTATTTTTCAACGTCATTCATGATGTAATTTGTAGTTACGAAAACAAAAAAAATATACATAGGGGAGATTGTTTTCAAAAATTATCTTTTCTTTAACTTGTCACATACAATTTTGAAATTTCCTATTGAGGCCACTATTGCTTTTGCACCTCTATTGATGACTCAATTGATATGGGCAGATTCTGACATTACCATGTTATGAATGAAATTTTTGTTAAATTACACATATGACCAAGAATGTTATCCAAGATAACTGCCGCTTTGTACCTAGATTTGTTTTTGTGCATTTTTTGTTAATCAAATAACACTATAAAGAAATTATTTGATAATCCAATTCATTTTGATTCATTCAAATACCTCAAAATCCTCGGTATGACTGAACTCAAAGAATTATCATATTTTTAAACATTTCTTTTGGAAGTCTGTATCTGTCATTCTTGTGAATTAGTAACCAGTTTAAATAAAATGATTATTTTTTCATGAAGTTATAAATATGGAGCCAATTCTATTATTAGAATTTTATTAGAAGGTTGTACTTATCTACATCAGTTTTCCATTTACTTGCCACATAATAATATTAAAACCCATGTTAAATCAGTAATAAATACTCACATAAGGTACCCACTAAGCTTGAAATTCTTGGTTGTACTCTCTTTTGGTACATATATGTGGAAAAATATGGAAAAATGATATATATAAACCATATAGTAACAAATTATTCGATATTACAGGCATAGTTCCTTACTGAATTATGTTTGAAAGCTGAAGTGTGGTCTCAAAGACTTCATTTTCAAATGTTTAGTCAGATGTAATCCAATAATTAAACAAATACTTCATTTTTAAATGTGAGCATATGTAGAATATAAACGTAATCACAATAAAAGCTAAGTACTATTGACTTCCTTAGTGACACATACTTTTATTGCTAACTAAGTTAAACAAAATTAAATTAAAATCAAATTGAAAATAATTAATAACAAACACAAAAAAGTTTTAAATAATAAGTTTGATGCATAATTAAAACTTGAAAGTAATATATTTAGAATTTATATAATCTTTTAATCACAAATACTAGCCAACTAAACATTGTATTTATGTTTCTTCAGCTTTGGAAGGATTTTGTAGTTCTATATGCTTCTGTAAATGGGATACAACTGTCTCTTGGCATCTGGTTAGCTGGCTCACAACACTTGATCCTGCACTGTCAAGAACTGCACATAACTGAGTTCGAGCTACATCTATACTTGGAAGTTGACTGAACTCTACAAGTTCCTTTTTTGACATCAATCTGTCTTGAATTATGCCAGCTAAAATAATAAAGTATAATCAAATATAAAACAGCATAGAAGCAAGTGAATGTTAAAAAATCTGATTTCAATTCTAAAAAAAGAAAATTCTGGTAAGAACACCTTTAAAGAATTTAAGAACACTCTGGATTCAACAAAAAATTCAAACGTTCCCCTCCACACAATACAAAATAACGTTCTTCCGTTCTTGACTCTATTATTAATTAAAAACATTGGTTTTTACCATTTGAGTATTGAACATAAATTATGAAGTGATCTGACCTGCCTGCCTGGTCTAAGTACTTATTTTATTATATCTATTTATGAAAGAAGAAACGGGAGCCATATAAAACCTTTTTGATTTTTAAATGGAATTTGATTTAGCTGTATTGTCTAGATAACTTTGCTTGTTCTTTTTATTTGAAATATAAAGCAGCCTTTATTACTGCAAGTAAATGTAAAACAAAATTCCAATTGCTTTGGAAAAAAACAAATCTAAATATTATTTTCATAAACTTTTTTAGATATCACACTTGTTATTCCCATTTTACATGTAAACTTGTTTACATAGTTTTATCTATTTTCATCTTTACAGAGATATTTCTGTAGCAATAATAATTATCAAATTAAGGTATTTATATTTTATATACCTAAGGTGAATAGAAGCAGAAGTCATGAAAACCATTATTTCATTTGTTTAAATCCTATAATAATATGGTAATAACATACCTATGATCACTAACCTATATGTATAGTCCAAAGCACACTCAAACACTATATAAACAAACACATTATATACTGAACTACCATAGCCTTTCAAAATTAAAAGAATATAATTTGATTCACATAAAATGAATAGAAGATTCCTTAATCTCTAGTATTATAAATAATAAAAAATCACAAACCCATAACAATCAATTGAGGGGTCTTCTTTAATATTTTAAACATTTTTGCAGCATTTTCTGGCTGCCCAAATATAATATTCTGGTGAGACGTAAACAAGCTATTTACTGCTTCATATCGTGTCCCTTTCGTTGCCATACTAACAATTTTCTTACCGTAATTTCTTAAATGCATGTTACTTTTAGTCAAGCTAGCGAAAACAGGTGTTTTGTCTTCCATACTTATAGAATTCACATGCAAGAATACAACCATTTTAGATGTGTTGAACCAATTCAAACACTCCCTAGCTAGTATTCTTTCGAATGGGTTATCTATTTCTTCTTTCTTTCTCTTCTCACCCCTGTCACATAAAACATATTCTGGCAAAGTATACTTAGGAGGGCCATACACAGGCTTCGCTAGATCAATTAAAAGTTGACGTTGAAAATGTGGTTTCCTTGGCTTTTGGATATTTATTTTTCCACGAAATCGCTTTGCTATTAAGAATGCGGGCTGAGGTTGTAATAAAACTAAAAAAAAAGAGAATGTATTACATAAAATCACTCAATATCATAAAGCAAAAATTGTGTAATGGCTTAATTACTTTTATGAACTGAGGCCATTATACAAAGATAACTTTTATTGATAGTCCGATATCGTGATTTGTATTCAGAGTCCTTATAACAAATAATATTAATAATTTGTTATACTTGTGTTCATAATAATCTACAATTCTGAAAACCTAACCTAAACTCCATATAAATAAAAGAAACCACAGAGTTTTTATATTTCTATTACTTCCTAAGGAAAAGCAAAAGTATCACAAACAAACAGCCAAATTAGGTGTCATTTAAAAATACAAGGGTTTATATGACTCCAGTTTTTTCGTCAGAAAAAACAATGGTAGATGACTAGACTATACAGAAAAGCCAGACGTCACTTCATAATTAAACGCCATGTATTTTTTATTTATATAGATGGTTGACTTTATAAGGTTCTGTTAATATACGGGACAACGTTTTTTTTTTTTATTGCGTGGAAGGCTACAGCATAATTATATATCTTTGATAGTAGACATAGTGACGATGCAATGGGACGACAGCACTACTGGCTTATCAAAATGCTCTACATTGAGCGCAGAATACTCTTGGTTTTTTTTATAAATGCATAAGAAGTCGTTGATTAAAATCAGTATTTGTATAGCAAAGCATGAATATTAAAAATGATAGGTTGTAAAAATTATGATAAACTAAAATTACAATTACAATGCTTGCAAAATGATGTTACTATGTTCATTCTGGCACTGTAGTCACTGAATCTGTGATAACCAATTCGCAAGCGAAATATAGTTACATAAAAACATATTATAACAAATTTATCATTACAAAACCACGATGTTTGAATATTTTAATTTGGCTAATTTGAGCACATCTTGTATTTCTAGAACATTTGATCTTTTTAAAGTGCCACGTTTGATTTATCACCGAAATTATTGTAGTGCACACAGTAATATAAATGATATTGACTGTCAGCTGTGGGTCGCTATGTCCATATAATGTTATTATGATTATTTATATAACTGTTCAGAAATGTAATATATTTAAATATAGAAACATAATATAAACATAAAATTTTTGAATGTTCAGCCAAAAATCACACTTGTGCAGAATGTAACACGAAGGGGCATTTTGAAAGTTGCTGTATTAAAACTAAACGTGCTTATATATCACCTGTAAGGAAATTTTACAAACCCAAACTACAGAAAATTACCGAGAATAATTCATCGCACATATCACATACGTCTACAGAAAACAGCGATGATGATAATGATGATGATGAACTTGTATATAATGTGACAGGCACCTCCCAAAAAGGCTGTAAACAAATCGATGTACTAATCAATGGTTTAAGTTGCACAATGGACTGGGATCCTAGTTCCACCTATTCAATTATTAACACTGAACTCTGGAGGAACATAGGATCACCTAATCTAACTATAGCTCCTAAATTAAAAGCGTACGGCAACAACAAATTGAAGGCAGAAGGTCTTACGGACGTAACAGTAGAACTGTATGGACAGCAGAAAATATTACCTGTAGTAGTAATGAAAAACGCTAAACCAATGCTTTTTGGCCTACAATGGAGTGAGATGTTTCAGATGGAATTTCCTAAAGCTGTTTATTCCATTAAAAGTACCCATCAAGATTTTTCAACACTTCAACAGGTCCTTAATAAATATGCAACATTGTTCGATGGTAAATTAGGAAAAGTAGTTAACTACCAAGTTAACATCCACGTCAAACCAGGAGCGGAACCAGTACATCTACCAGCCAGACCAATCAAATTCAGTTTAAAGAGAAACATTGAACAAGAATTGGATCGTCTTGTTAGAGAGGGGATTATTGAAAGCGTAGATCCAAATACTACTCCTATAGAGTGGGCTACACCCACTGTTAATGTTCTTAAACCAACAGGCGACATCAGAATTTGCGGGGACTACAGTACCACAATAAACCCTGTATTGATTAAACATTTACACCCCATACCCATTTTTGATCAACTCCGTCAGACTCTCTCGAATGGCAAAATATTCTCAAAAATCGACCTTAAAGACGCTTATCTTCAATTTGAAATAGCCCCAGATTCAAAGAAATTTCTAATCTTATCAACACACAAAGGATACTTTTCATATAATAGAATGCCTTTTGGCATTTCAACAGCTCCTTCAATTTTTCAACATTTCCTTGATCAACTACTAGGAGATATTCCAAACGTAGCAATTTATTTTGATGATATTGTCATAACAGGACATACGCTAAGAGACCACCTACATACACTGTCAACAGTACTTGACAAACTGCAGACAGCTGGTTTGAAAGTAAATTTAAAAAAATGTTATTTTCTCAAAAAAAAAAATTGAGTATCTGGGACATATGATCGATCAAAAAGGAATACATCCAACAAAATCAAAATTAGACACAATTAGGAAAGCTCCAGCACCAACCAACTCCAAAGAGTTACGATCTTTTCTGGGCTTAGTCAATTTTTATGAACGTTTCATTCCACATCTTCATGGAATGTGTTCAGATCTACATGAGTTGACTAGTAGCAAACATACATGGCGATGGACTGATGTCGAAAGCCAGATTTTTGAAGACATTAAGTTGCACATTGCTAATTCTAAGCCTTTGATAGCATTTGATGAGAAACGCCCTCTCTTTTTAGCTTGCGACGCATCGGAAAATGCTTTAGGTGCAGTACTTTTTCACAAGGATAAAAGTATCGAACAGCCTATAGCTTTTGCTTCACGAAAACTCCGCCCTGCTGAAAGCAAGTACTCTGTCATAGACCGTGAAGCCTTAGCCATATTATTTGGTATTAAAAAGTTTGATCAATACTTAAGAGGGACCAAATTCACTTTAGTAACTGATCATAAGCCATTGATTCGCATACTAGGCACACAACGTAATTTACCAAAATTGGTTAATAATAGACTTGTCAGATGGGCGTTATTGATCGGAAGCTATCAATACAACATTTGCTATCAAAAAGGAGTAAATAACATCTTAGCCGACTGCCTTTCAAGGCTACCAAACCCCGAAACAAAGCCTTCTAAGGTTGAGGGTTCCGTTCATAAAATCAGTACACAACCTCTCGGAATTAGAATAACTGATCTTCAATTATCAAAGCAAAAACTAAGAGAGGAAACTTTAAAGGATCCTGTTCTTTCAAAAGTTTGTACCTTTTTAAAAACAGGGTGGAGAGAACTTGACTACAGTCATGACATGAAACATTTCTACAGAAAACGTTTCGAATTATCTATTGAAAACAAAATTATCATGTGGCAAGGAAGAATGGTTATACCTGAAAGACTTCGAAGATCAGTTCTTACATATCTTCATAGAGGACATCCCGGAATATCAGCTATGAAAGCTCTTTCACGTTTTTATGTGTGGTGGCCTTCTCTTGATGAGGATATTGATGCATTTGTTAAGAGATGTATAAAATGTCAAGAGAATCGCCCTTGCAACTCTGAGCTTCCAGTTTTCTCTTGGTCTATACCAGAAGAAGTATAGGAGAGAATTCATATTGATTTTGCAGGGCCATTTGAAGGTACTTACTGGCTAATTTTATGCAACGCGCTATCGAAGTGGATAGAAGTACGACCTATGAAAGACATAACATCAAAGAGTCTTTGTCATGCGTTAGACAAAATCTTTTGCACCTTTGGCTTACCTCGAATAATTGTCTCAGATAATGGACCACAATTCACATCCTACGAATTTAAAGAATACTGTAGGAATCAAGGTATATTACACATCACATCGTCTCCATATCATCCGCGCACTAATGGCTTAGCGGAAAGAATGGTGAGAACTTTGAAGACAAGAATGAATACGAACAATGGAAGTGAACTTAAACAACATTTATTAGAATTTTTATTTACATATAGGAACACTCCACACACAACGACGGGAATTTCTCCTGCCCAAAAGATGTTTGGTCGACAGCTAAATTGTCTATTATCTAATATTCGGCCAGATAAAAGAAGACAACAACAATATCAACAGGTGAAGACAAATATTATGAACTCTGACCCAACTTACCATCCAGGTGAAGACGTTTACATTAAAACAAAACAAGAAAAAAAATGGCAACCCGCTACTGTGAGGACCCGTAAACATAGATACTCATATATCGTCACTACACCTGGTGGGGAGGAAAAGCGAAGACATGCTGATCACATTAGACCTCGAACTTCACCTATAACAACATTTCCTAATATTGAAGAACCTCATGAACGCACTGTTAATTCTTCTGTTGATCCACCTCTATCAAGTTTACCGTCAAATACGTCACCTACAACCACGTTGGCAACATCCTTGCCACCAGTCTCCACATCCACATCACCAGCACCTATATCTCCGTCACCAGCATTCACATCCTCAACACCAATCCTCAATGCATATCAACCAAGGCGTAGTCAACGTCAAACACGACCACCACGTCGACTGATTGAAGACTTATAATTTAGATGAGGAGGAATGTTACAAAGTAAACCTTCTTGAATTTAAAAAATAGAATTGGGTACATTTTGTGTATATATATATTGTTTTACTACATTACATTAGTTGTCATTTAAAATAAAATGTGTTTTATTTCACTGGTGAAGCAGAAAAGTCCTTGCTAGGTCAATAGCATAGTCAGTTCGGAAAAAAAACGATAAGTATTGACAGTTCGACGACCTGTGGGGACATGTATTTTAATATTCAACAGTTTATATATTTTTAAATACTAAGGTGGATGCTACTTTGCACTTCCGCCTGGAAGTGCAAA
>JACEII010000425.1:19363-39969 GCA_014332785.1 Antheraea mylitta | reverse complement strand
GTTCAGGTACGCGTGGTCGGTCGCGCCCTGCAGCGCCGCGCCTGCTCCGACCCCGGTGACCCCGGCGACCCCGGTGACCCCCGCGGCGCCGGTGACCCCGGTGACCCCGACGACCGCGGTGACCACGGGGCCGGGAGCGAGCGCGAAGGCCGGCGGGAGCTCGTCCTTCACGTCGATGGTGAAGACGCCGCGCCTGCGCACATCGACACGCGATACTCTCACAACCGAAACCACTCTTTAATGCTACCTCATCACTATCCATGATATTTCTGTATGGCCACTATATAAGCAAATCCTGAAATTGAAATTTCATCATTTAAAATTAAAATTAGCTAATATTAATTAAATATTATTTAAATATTTGCATAAAGAATACTGAATCACATATTATTATTATTTTCTACAAATATTTCTATTCTCTAACTACTAAATTGACGGTTTTTGATGACGTTTAAATATGAAATACTTACGATTACACACTCAAACAAATTTAAAAGATAACGATGATATTTCTTTTTACTCAGAGAAATGGTGGCGCCCGCGCTTGATTTTTAAGATTTTTTTACAATGAAGGCAGGACGACGTCCGCCGGGCTCGCTAGTATTATGATATTAATATAAAACGATTTCATAAGGGTACGGTGCCAGCAATCGATGAGAAGCAATTTATGCACTGACCGGTCGATGAGGCTCGGAGCGAGCGGACCGCACAGCACGTGCCAGCAGTTGGCGCACGCGTTCCCGCGCGAGTACGGGTTCGGGTTCGAGACGCCGCGTCGGCTCGAGAACGAACCCTTGATGTCCTCGTTCGTGGTCTGGTCCGTCGACGCCAAGTACGTGTGGAACCCCGCCAGCCCCAGCACCGACCACACCGACAGGAAGCACACGGCCGCCACCAACGCCGACGCCGGGGACGCGCGCAGCGCCGCCGCCAGTCCCGCGCCCCTCGCCGCCAGGGCCAGGTGCGTCACCGCGCACGCGAACACGAACACCGCCAGGAACGACAGCGACACCACGAACAGGTAGAACGACCGGTAGTTGCGCTTGCCCACGCAGTTGCCCACCCACGGGCAGTGGTGGTCGAACCGGTCCACGCAGTTGTCGCAGAGCGAGCAGTGCGAGGCGCGCGGCGGCCGGAACATCTTGCACGTGAAGCAGTACTTGAGCTTGACGACGCGGCCGCGGACGAGCACCTCGCGCGCGCGCGGCGGAGGCCGGTCCGAGTCCGCGCCGAGCGCCTGAGCCTCCGCCGCGGCCGCGCGCGGGATGATGCCGGGGTCGCTCAGCGCCGTCCGCAGCAGCGCCGCCAGCGTGCTCACGAACAGCGCCGCGCCCACCGCCGGCACCGCGGGCGACACTCGCGCCGCCAGATACGGGCAGTCGAACGCGAAGTGCAGCGCGCACGTGCCGCACAGCAGCGCCAGCGTCAGCACGAACACGCCGGGGTGCGGCGCCGTCATCAGCCGCCCGTCGCACCAGAACCGGTTGCGCCCCGCGAACACCTCCCACTTGCGCGTCACGCGCCGCGACGCCATCGCACCATCACCGCGGGTGCCGTCCTCTCACCCGCCGCACCTCCTCGCACCTCCTCGCACCTCCTCGCACCTCCTCGCACACGCCGAACCCCTGGCAACACGAAAACAGATATTCTTTAACAACAAAAAACCACACGCACTACAGTTTTTCACCACATAGTGTGCGCACTGCAGATAGAATTCCGCGACGGAATTAATTCTGGTGGTACGGAAAAGAAACCGTAAGTCATCGCAATAACGCTCAAACTACGGTAATGGAATGTCGTCGCTACGTGTTTAAAATTCCAAGGAGATTGTGTTCTGTTTATTTGTGTGTTTCTTAGTTTTTGTAAACTACTTAACAAACAGTTTCACAATCATTTAGACAATTGTGTTCGGAAGGATTTCATGTACGAAATATTTATTTTATGTAGAGGATGATCGCCGTATTCTAATGAAGACATAAGGATTTTTGGAATGCTCTTATTGATTACGGTGATTGAATCTTATGGTATACATATAAATAATGTAGGTTTGAGGTTTTACCGAGATTTGGAATATCACGTAGAGTATTTTAAATTGTATTAATAACTTAAGGTGTTTTGTTATTAGAAAAGCTGAGAGTAATATTAGAAATCACGACATTTCTTGACAGATACTGGATATGGTGGCCAAACCCTTTTTTTATACGTGGGGAAATCCCTTATGGATACCCACACTCCCGGGGGAGAGGGTGGGTTATGTCCGACTCGCACGGACTAAAACCCCACGGTGTACATCTTCCGCTATGGTTGGGGCGGCACGAGATCTCTATAAACTTCATCGTGCCGCCCCAGCGGTGTGGCCCAGCAGCAGAAGTGCCGCCGCCGGGCCTTTGTCTTGTAAGTAGACAGGCGGGTTCACACCGGCCACCTCTTTCTCGTCTGCCGGACCTGTGCAATAGGAAGATGGTGCCCCGACCCACCTCCCCTAGGTCCGGCTACGATGGCGGGAGAAGGCGCGTGAACTAGCGCCTCCTCCTACCAGTTCCTCTATGCCAACCCCTGCCAAAAAAATTTGTAAACTTTCATAAGTTGTAGTAATTGAACTTACGTTATCAAACCTGAATTTTAACATGTTACTTGGGTAATTATTAGATGTTTCCTCAATTGACAGACAGTTTCAATAGCTCAACCTCCCGCCAGACAGACATATAGGGAAGCTTTAGGTGCAAGCGCGAGGCAATATATATTCAAGTAGATAGAGGTGAAGTATATAGTGAGATTTTGCAGCCCTTTATTGCTTATCTTTCAGTAATTCAGTAAATATATTACACCACAAGTACACGTTTTACTATAATTGCTTGTGTAATTTATAAAATAAATTTAATTCATTTTTGATAAAGCATCATCATGGGAGACATCATTTGTATTATTTGCAAATAATGTTGCATGTGCAATGCAATGTTGCATCAATATAAAATAACAAAAGTCTGGCATTCACTGTCTGTTTCACTATCCGGAAATTCTTCCACAGTGCGCGAACCATCTGCTACGGAATTTTTTCGAAACGGTTTTTATTTCGCACCGCAACTAGTGCGCGCTGATCCTAAAACTTAAAAATATTCATATAAACGATACAATACACCACGGTAGTTATAACGCCTTCTTCTCAATACACAAGTGCACACATACGCACGTACAAAACTCGGGGACTAGAGCAAGTACTAGACATTACAATATACAATGAGTAGACCATAACTATAAGAAACAAAAAATAATGTATTCTAACTCACTCTCTGGCACATTAAATCCTATAAATGTAAGGTCGGGGCGAAGACAGAACGGCGTCCATGTCAAAGCATGGCGTCATCAATAGTGACTCATGGTTACGATTTCATCGACCAATCCAACAAAACCAATCAAATAAAAGCGTTTACCGATGTATAAAAATGCAGTAAGTACTGAATAAAGTTACAAATTATCCGTAGATATGAGTAGCCTAACTATCTGAGCGAGAATGCCCAGCCCCAGTGTAGTGATGTCGATTTGGGATTGATTAAACGAAAAATCTATCATATAACCAATATTAAGGACGCGTTCTCAAAAAAGTCAATTTTTACTGTTTTTCGGTGAGAATTTCAACAAAACTATTGAACTTTGGTAATCATAATGAGTAACGACAGATACAATGGATCTTTAACAATAATGCACAGATGATTGTTTTGTTAAATTAATAGGTTTCATTTGAAAAACTCAATTCTCCGTAGTCCCCTCGAGCAAAAAAGCCTGCTCTTCGGTATAAAAATCTCAGTAAATTTACGTTTTTATTTAAAAAAAAAGCTTAAATGACGTTATGATATGATATCTAGATCTTAGATATATATGATATAATATATGATAAAAGAAGTTATATACACTCGGATTCGAACTGGGGTTACATAGATTTTCGAACCAACCGATTTCCATCTGAGCTATTTCTGTTTTTTTTTTTTCTGATCCTGTCGAAATCCCTTCAGGCGATCCACAAGGATCTCTATTGGGGCCTATTCTTTTTAATATTTTTGTTAATGATATATCAACGTGTTTTACTAATTCTTTTATTTTGCTTTACGCCGACAATATGAAAATTTTATGTCCAATCAGAAGTCATGAGGACACAGTTGGTCTTCAACGCGATTTAGATAGTTTCTAAAGCTATTGCAATAAGAACAAACTTGATCTTAATGTGTTGAAATACTGTGTTTGTTCTTTTACTCGTAAACCTGATCCAATTAAACAAAATTACATACTTAAGAATACTGTACTGTCACGAGTTACTACAGTAAGAGATTTAAGAGTTGTTTTCGATTCAAAGCTCATATTTGACTCACTCATTGATAATATAGTAAAAAAAGCTTCCAAAGCCCTTGGTTTCGTATTAAGATCATCGTCAGGATTTAAATGCACTAAGACTCTGAAGATACTGTATTACGCCTTTGTTCGTAGTCACTTGGAATATGCTTCTCAAGTTTGGAACCCTAACTATAATATATATATCTCACGTATTGAACGGATTCAAAAACGCTTCCTTCGATATTTGCAATTTAGAACTTCTTATTACTTTACAGATTATATAGAACGATGTAAACATTTTGCCACTCTACGAGCGACGTAAAATAACCGATTTAATTTATTTAAGTATTATAGCCAATGGAATTATAGACTGTCCAGAATTATTATCTAGGGTTCAGTTATGTGTCCCCACAAGTACATTAAGAAAACCCGAAGCTTTTACATGTACCACTTGTCAGGACGACATATCGTCAAAATGCCTTTCTGATCCGAAATAGTAAATAGTATATCATACATTAGACAATGTTTAACTAGAGATTTTTTTCCTCAATATTAACTGTACGTATTCATGTTTTTATTTGTACATTTATATTGATAGCTGTCTTTTCTTTGTTTATTTATAGTTATTATAAGTAAACATTTGTCGTTAGCCTTCGTATGTTATTTATTTGTTATTTCATTAAGTGTTAGCTTAAGTTTTCCTAAATAAATAAAATAAAAATAAATAAACTATCCGTAGGTGTGATTAGCCCAGCTGTCTGAGCGCTTATGCCCAGCATCTAGTCGTGGATCGCCTTTTAAAGCATCAAGATACTTCAGTTGATACCTTCAACCTATGGCGTTTAACATCGAGGTCAATAATGAACAGCCGATACCTCCAACCAATGGCGCCTCACACCGGCGGTAAATAATGAACAGCCGATAACTTCAACCAATAGCGTTTGAGATCATTAGTAACACCCCCGCTATAGTAAATAGCGCGATATCACAAATCAATAGTGACACTCCCGATAAATATTATTTTAATTTATTGTTATTATTACAAAATCCCAGTTAATAACGGAATAAATACGAAACTCAACCTATAAAGCCGAGTGCGCACTAGTTGCGGTGCGAAATAAAAGCCGTACCGGAAAAAAATCCGTAACAGATAATACACGAACTGCCGTAGAATTTCCGTATAGCTCAAGAAGCAGTGAATGCCAAAGCTTATTTATTTAATATTGATATTTATTGTTTATCGTCTCATGGAAATACATTATACTGCTGCAAATTTTTGGTGAATGGATACGGCTACAAACAAAAAAAAAAATAATCTTGTCGGTCTGGGAGATACCTGAAATTATAACGGATGACATAGGCTATTTTATATGTCCGTGTTACCGTTACCGCAGTGCTACTTCTAAAATGGTTGGATCAATTTTCACTGGATGATCAATGGTAGGTAGTAAACCTCATATAAAAATAATTTAGGTTTTAATACGCCTTCGTCCGCAATGAAATATTCGAAAAGCTTGGAATGATTTTTACGGTACTTCACTAGCACATAAATGACCTTATAATGAGTAACTAAGACCATTTTATTTTGATACCTGTGACTTCGTCCGTAGTATTATCTCCAAATCGGTTGGTACGATTATCACGGGACTTTTGCGGGCAGATAACTAACTAATGAGCTATTTTATTTTAAACTAGCGGGCTCGGCAGACGTTGTCCCGCCTTGATAATAAAAATTAAAACTTTGGCAAATTATACCTGTTTTTATGTACTGGTGAAAACGGCATGAAAATCCCTTAAGTAATTTTGGGTTTATCGCGAACAGACAGACAGACGTCGCCGAGTACTTTGTTTTACATTATTTAGTGACGTGTTACTCGTGCATTCGTCCGTGTGAAATTGATCAAAAATATGTTGTTTACTGTTAACACGGGCGTGAGACATACGCTGTACTGGAGTCCAAGAAAAAATATAATTGAAACTTATATGTTTCTATATAATTTGAATTATATTAAGATTTTGGGCAATTTGGCAATCATTTCGTTTTATTTACCGCACTTTCATTTACGAAACTCAGTGATTGTAGCAATATATAAGAATAACTTAATTATATCGACAATATAGGCCTATTACATCCACACATATTATTAAAGATTTATCACATATTGTTCTAAAATGCATAGCTTAAAATTTTCATTACTTTCTTATATAGTGTAAGTGAGCACTGAAGGTGGTATATAGTAGGTTAAAGTTCCAGGTATGTTGCTCATGGTAAATTCGTTCCTATTCGACACATTGTTAGTATTCACATATGTAATGTACAGATGGCGTGCGTGTCGTACTTACAAATGTTTTCTGAAAAAGCATTTCTGTAAAGTACACACCTACTCACAATTATACATTTTTTTAAACGCGTACTGCAGGTAACGTCTTGTAATTGATAATTAGTGTTTATTAATCTCCTTAAAGTGTGTAAACAACGCCGCGTCGTTCCTCTTATCGTTTCGCGTTTATCGTAACTCAGCCTGATAACTCCTCACACATGAAGATAATTTATTTCCACATATGCGTTTATTACGATTACAGACAAGACTTCGGAACTAAGCACACCTGTAATATGGAAGTAGCATAAGACTGAAACAAAAATTTAATGAGACATAACATCTTTTCACTTATTATATAAGCTAACTATTTAATCAAAATACTGAGGGATGCACCCACAAAAGATTTTCAGGCAAGCAGAAAACCAGTGACCCTGTAATGCAAAAGCCTACCTGGATTCTATTTAAATGTAAACAATACAACTAATAATACTAGACCCTATAAGAGAGTCTAGCTAAATCAATATTTACTGCAACAATCTAGCTCTATATATTTAACTAGCTGTTACCCGCGGCTTCGCACGCGTTTTTTTCAATATATTAAATAAATTTAAAATCGTGATTACACATCTAGTGTAAATTACAATAATACTATTTCAAAAATATTTGTATCATACGCACATCATCTACTGTAACAGGTAACGTGTACATTATGTATGTGAATACTAATAGTGTATCGAATGGGATGGAATTATGATCAGCCACATAACTGGAATTTTAAACTATATATCACCCTCAGTGCTCACACTATATAAGAAAATAATGAAAATAGGAAGCTACACATTATCGAACAATTTTAAATAAAACAGCTAATTAGTTACTTATTTGCCCGTAAAATTCCCGTTCAAATATTACTTGTAGTCCGGTGAAGCTGTTAAGCGTAGTCATTTCTAAGAAAAAAAAAAACATTCAAATAGGTCCAGTCGTTTCGGAGATTACCCGGAACAAATAAAAAAACAGACATATCGACAGAGTTAAAAAAAATGTTGATGTTTGTAGCATCACAGATTGTATTCACCAAAAATAATTTATTTTAATATAAATTACACTCACTTTACTTTTATAATACGTAATATATCACAAATAAAAAATTGGCAACAAAACTAATGTAGAATAGAGTTTTTTAAAAGTGTTTGGTGGGATTTCAGTCTGTCATGTAGTGGATTTTATATTTTTTTCATAATATTGTGTTACATGATTCTATATCGTGTAGAAATTGGTTGCGTATTATATAATATCGTTCGTTTATTTTGCATAAATGAAATGAATGAAAAATAAAACCACGAAGCATTAATTCTATGGTCTTGAAGATTAAGAAGATAAAAAATTACGTTATATTATGTAGAGGATTCGGCGCTTATACCTTTACATTAACTTGGACATACAAGAAAACTAATTATATTGACAACTTCAGAATTGGCTGTATGGATTAATTCCTTCGACTGTCTTATTGGACGAATATTATTACTACTAAACTTTCCGAATAACAACACAAAATAAACTTAAAAAATGTTTGCGATATAAACGTAACACGTATAATTAAAAATCGAAAACAAAACTAACGTAGAATAAACTTTTTGAATAGGAATACAAAATAAACCATGAAAATATTTTTGATAGAATGTTATCGCGTTACCATGGCAACGCATATAATACTGACATTAACACGAGCGGAAGCTTCCAAAATAGCCCGATTTTGAGACATTCTTCATTAGTGCTCAGTTCCTTTTGGTTTTAACGTGATGATATGTAGCCTAGAGCCATCCTCGATAAATGAGCTATCTAACACTAAAAGAAACTTTTAAATCGGATCAGTAGTTCTTGAGATTATCGCGTTCAACCAAACAAACAAACTCTTCAGCTTTATATATTAGTATAGATTGACTGAAACTTCCTTTAGAAATTCAAACAATTCATTAGCAAAAACAATTTTGTCTATTATGAAAGAAATTTATCAATAATATTCATTATTTCTTTCTTAAGGACGTGCTCTCAATTTTTAACCGACTTCGAAAAAGGAGGAGGTTACTATGTTCGGTTGTATGTATTTTTTTATGTATGTTAATCGATATCTCCGTCAATTGTGAACCAATTATAATGATTTTTTTTTTTGTTTGCTTCGGCTATACTCAGAGGTGGTCCCATATAAATTTGTAGGTGGTAGAGCCCCGCTGAATCTATTTTTGATTTCAGCATGAATGGGTCAGCTCCTCCGGGGTAGTACCACCCCTCTCACATATAACCCGACGTGAAATAACAGTGCTTGCATTGTTGTGTTTCGTTCGGTTAGTGAGAGAGCCGGAGGCTCACGTCCCTTCCTCTTTCCTGCTTTCCCTTTCCTTCCCTTCCCCCTTATATAGGCTGGCAACGCACTTGCGACGTTCCTGATGTCGCTAGTGTCTATGGACGGTGGTGATCATTTAACATCACGTGACCCACCAGTTCGTTTGCCTCCATTGATAAAAAAAAGAACAAAATATTCAGCTCTTAAGGGGGTGGAATATCGTTTATATGATTTTCACCCACTTCGTGTCTACGTATTTTCGTCAACTTGAAACCGATTTTAATAATTTTGCTTGAATTACTGATACATGCGGATAGTGTCCTTTAAATTAGAAAAAAATCCAAGCCTAAGGGTGCAAAATAAAGGGATAAACAGAGCTTAATTTAATGTAGGTTAACCGATATCTTTCTCAATTGTGAACTGATTTTAAGGATTATTTTTGTATTTCAATTGGTTATACTCTGAGGTGGTTCCATATAAATTCGAAGGAAATATTCAACCCCTAAGGGGGTGAAATATCGTTTATATTATTTTCACCCACTTCGTGTCTATGTATTTTCGTCTACTTCGAACCCATTTCAACAATTTTATTTGAATTACCGATACTTGTGGATGATGTTCTTCAAATTTAAAAAAATGTTCCAACCATAAGGGGTGAAAATAAAGGAATGAATGAATTAACTTTCCATAAGTTAATTTTAATGAAAATTTGGCACATCCTGTCCTAGTAATGACAATATCATATAATCAATCCTGATTTGATCATGGAAACGAAACTCATCAGCGCCTTAGTTCAACTTACCTACTTCACTACTTTGACACAATTACTTCTGTATCAAATTAAATCAAAGTCTAAAGTTAGAAAGAAAGATATAGAAGTAAGGTAGTAAGCCATTTTATATATTTTTTTCATTCTTTTAGTTACTGTTCCAACCTCTAGGTATTATTGTAAATATTAAAGGTATACAGGTAGCCGCTTATATATAGGTAGTCTACTAGCTAGCCTAGCTACTAGAAGTTTAATTACGATACCTATGAACGAATTTCAGATCTTCACCTTTATTTGTTGTCTGCTTCATACATAATACAACCGGAGCCATGATATCGAAGTAAAAGCGTACGCGGTGCGGAAGGATTAATAGATTAAGATTGTTAAAACCACCTAAGCTTACTTATTTTATAATCAATTCAAACCATATAAAATATATTTATATACACTAAAAATGGAAAAATAAAAAATATACAAAAAAAAATTGAACCTACTTTAATATCAAAAACTTATAAAGTACTGAAAAGTGAAAAATAAATATATTATTAAGTTAATCAAATTAAATAAAATATATTGGAAGTCAGTGCCAATCGAAATTTCAAATTGTTGCAGGTAGAAAAGTATATTACATTATACAAATATACATCAGGAGAAGTGAGAATGGACTTCGTACCTATGTAGATGATATGATTTTCGGTTGGCACCGACTTCCAGTATATCTCTAGGTAGCGCAAAATTTCATATATTTTATTTAAGTTGATCAATTTAATAATATATTTATTTTTAACTTTTCAGTGCTTTATAAGTTTTTGATACTGAAGTCGGTTCAATTTATTTTTGTAAAAAAAATTTACGAAGTTCAATTTTGGCATCGAAACTATTACTAGACACGTATAGCTCAGCAGACAGATACGAAAACTGATAAGCCCGGCAGTTACAGCGGACTATAAACGACCTTGATACTTTTATAAAAAATATTACAATATTTACTTATTATTTATATTCAACTTTTTGTTCTTTTTGATGCAATATTACCAAAAAAAATAGTTTCTCAATTTCATACTAGGTCAAAAACGGTATGATTAAACGTAAATATGTATACGTAATAGACAGAAACATAGTCTAGTCTAGATAATAGCTAAAACATTAAGTTTTGTGTTTAGATGTTTAGTTTCCCAGCGTAGGAGCAAGGATTCAATTTTTTAAACTTTGGTGAAGACAGTATTTATGTTAATTGAATCATAGATAGAAATATTGAGTTTGCACTCAAAGGCTTAGTGTCATAATATCAGCTAAATTTTAAGGACCAGATGAGACCTTTTTCGTAATAAAAGAATTTTAATGTTGATAATAGCTAGAAACGTAAAGCTTACCCTCTGAGGTTGAGTCGTGTCGTATCAGATGAGAGTAGCATTTCAAATAGACCAAGTGAGTAGATAGACCAGAGGTCAGTCTCATAGAGTCAGATCAATGTTTCATGTTATGGATCAGATGAGTAGCTTTATCATGATAATTGAACTTTAATATTCATAATAGCTACAAACATCAGGTTTGGGTTCAGATGTTTAGTCTCACAGTATCAGATAAAAGTTTCATTTCTCATTGGCTAGATGAGTATCTTTATTGTGATAACAAAATTTTTGTATAATATATAGTAGCTAGAAATATAGAGTTTACGCTGGCAAGTATCATAGTGTCTGATTAATGTTTCATTCCTCATAGGATAAGTGAGTAACCATATTGTGATAACTGAATTTTAGTACATATAGATATTAGCTAAAAATATTGAGTGTACGCTCAGAGATGTAGATAGGGGAATTTCTAAATTAGCGTTTGCATCTATATTAAAAATAATTCTATGAACATACTTCAAAACACCTGAATTGTAAGTTGTACTAGATGTAGCACAATAGGCAGCATATGACGGTCTTTGTGTAAAACGAAAATTTCTTCCATCAACAAACTTTGCATCTCTAGCTTTGATAAACTTTAAATAATTCGTTATATAGCAAATAATTCGTTTCATTATGAACAAAACTTGAGATACCATATTGTGAAGTATATACGTATTTCTACAGCGATATTTTTGTTTTCTAATCAAGTGTAAAGCGACGTACGTCCACCCGCTATGGCGCACAAGTGCAGTCTGAAAGGACGTGAATCCTTCTTCCATACTGTTGTTTATATCGAATCTAAATAAAGAAATAAACTGGATCTTATTCCACAGGTGTCAAAGTCTACGTAACTGACTTAAAATCGAGAAATTTTGTTTACAACTAAATAATTTTTTTCTCAGATGTGGTATAGATAACTTGGATTTTATTTTATGTCATTTAAACTTGACTATATGTAGCATAAGTAGGCATTTTTTTTATTAAGAAAAACGTACGTTTACTGAGGTTTTCCTACCGAAAAACAGGTTGTTTTGCGCGAGAGGCCTATGGAGAATTGATTTTTTAAAATGAAAATCTATTCATTTTAAAAAAGAATCATCTGTACATCATTGTTCAATATTCAATGTATCTGTAGTTACTCATTATATTTACCAAAGTTCAATATTTTTGTTGTAATTCTTACTGAAAAACAGTGAAAATGAACCTTTTTTGAGAGTGCATCCTTAATATTGTAAGTTTCCTTCATGTGAGTGATTAGCTTTTTACTACTTCAGATAGACTATTTTTGCATTTTTAAACTCGATTGTAAATGACATGAGTTTTCTTTATGTTATTTAGGATATAGAGGATAAAACAAAATGTAAAAAAATAATGTTTTTAAGAAGAAAAAGGAGACAGCAGGAATATCATGTGTAAAGTTTTAATACATACTATAGCCTATTACTAACTATTTTTTTTTTATATTTTACATTTAACAGACATATTTATGATTAAAGTTTAAAAACATTCAGAGCTGCACTGAACTCTTAATTGCTAAGTTATGTGCTAAACTAATTGAAAGTTTTTAATGAATATATAACGAAGTAGATATTTCATATAAAGGAACATAAAACAATGTACAGAGTTCCTAGTACCTACACCTTAATTATTAATAAAAATAAAGTTATACTATGAGTCCAGAAAGATGTAGTAAGCTATTGATAGATATTGTTGCAGTTTTGCTGGAACCATCATACATGAAATACATTCAATACAGTGCATTTTCAAGGGAACGGCAAAAGCAGGAGTCTCTCTCAGAAGTCTCATAGAAACACAATCTACTGGGCAATATAGAGAGTAAATCCAAATGTCCATTGTCAAATGTTTAAACCATTAAAGCTACTATTAAGAGAAATTTCCTAATACAACATTTTTAAGTGACAAAAGAATGATTCAGTGTCAGTGGGAATTACCATTTGTGTCATACTGAATTTGTGTATATACATTTTAAAGAACATATTAACTTTTGTTAAGTCACTCGCCATTTCAAACTTTCTTTAAATGCTTAATCAGATAAATCTGACCAAAGTATAGGATAACATTGTAACTTTTGGACGCAGGTATTTCAACACAGCAGAGGGTCTAAAGTATTGTTATATAGAAGATCTACATTTCAGAATATAATAATTTCAGTTAACTAATCTATAGTTGTTAGCATACAATCACAAAAGAATATAGAAATAACTTTGTAAACACCTCTAAGTATGTGCAAGTACTAAAATGTATAATAAAATTTCTTAAGGAAACACTAACAAAACTGTTGTTAACTCATTTTGTAGGTTTATAAATTATATTTTTTTTATATTATAGAAGGCAAAGAAACGTGTGGATTACCAGAAGTTAACAACAGTTAACAACAACAGTTAGCAACAACAGGGAGGTTGCAAGCCAACCTCTTTGAGGGTAGAGGAAGGGTGAGGAGAGGGTGAGGGAATAGGGGACAGGAAGTGGGAAACTGCGGACGGTGATTTAATTGCACCAGATACTCAAATAAAATGGTTACAATATATGGCTACCCAGGTAGAACCACTGAAATCTACTGGCTCCTTCACAGAGTCCAAATGAATATCCTGAGAAGCGTGAGCGGTGCGCGTGCGACACTCCTTATTATATGATATTATCATACAAAATACACTATATACTAATATATGTATACGCTAGTCTCTATCTATAACCAGTCAAGTTCAGATAGTGGGTGGAGCACTCATCAGTTGTATTATCACAGATGGACATCCTACAATACGGTCTCCAAGGTCTTTCATTGGACTTACCTGTGCTTGTCAGATGAAGCAGCAGGATACCAGTTTGAAGTAATATCTGTTCCACAAATGTTGAGTTCCAGGTCACTTAATAAACTATTTTATATGTTAGGGTTGAAAATATACATTACTCTGAAATAACTTTCGACTGGTGAACTTATGACACATCAATTTATCTTATCTTATCTGTCTTAGGAAACAATGTTTTTCAAAAATCGAAAAATTGTTATACTTTTATTAACATTACAAAACTGAAAACTTTCTTGTTTTATGAATCTGTGCTGTAAACCACAGACTATTAGTCATACGGGTACTGTAAACAGTGTTGCCAGAGTCGTTTTATACGTTAGGAAAACAACTGGCAATAGTTATAATATCACTGGCTGGCAACGAAAAATATTTATAAACTATCGTATGTTATAACGAGTAATATTTTTATAAATTTGAAACCTTTAAAGGGTATTTTCAAGAAGAAATCATTGTAATGATGCATTTTTTTTTAATTTTCTGTATACCTATAAAGCCATTATAGATTTTTATATTTAGGATTTAATTTAAAAACGACAATCGGCATTTACGATATTAACGATTGTTATTTTGAAATGTACTAATAAACATAGATTATACAATATTAATACAATCTGGTAATCTGGTAATACTAAAATACGGCACTTCAGAATTGGCAGTATGGATTAATTCCTTCACCTGTCCTATTGGACTTATATTATTACTACTACTACTAAAATACGGCAACATTGGTCTGTAATAAGGCTGTGTTATTTTTAAAAACATCGGATTTTCGATACTTCGATATGTATATAAAGTAAATTAACAAAAAAAATAATTAACTGACTTAATATCCATCAAAAACTCACAAGGCACTAAAAAGCGGAAAATAAATAGTTCATTAAATGTACCAAAGACGATTTTGTTTGATATTGTTATATTGTGGTTTTTTATTGATATTGAAGTCGGTTAATTTTCTTTTTGAAACTTTACAATTACACTGTCCTAATTATAGTAAAATGTTAACCGAAGTGAAATATGGTAAACACAGAATAATACATATATACTGTTCTGTAGAAATGAGCAGCAAGGCTTTTTTAACAAACTTATTTGCAAAGGTATATTCAAAAAGCACTACTTTTCATTGTACCCGAGTGACGTCAGTATCACTGTCTTTAAATAACTTGTAATTAATGAATAATATATATAAATTGTTTTGTAGCAGCGATCACTAAGGCTTTCTATATGTATATTAGCAAAACTACTATTCAAATAGCCTTAGTTGTAATTTTACCCAAAAACGTGACGAATTACGTCACTTATTTGCCACTATAAAAACGCTGCCGCTCGGGTAGCGGGGGTGTAATCCGGTGAAGCTGTAAAGACCAAAAAATTAAGGCCAATAGCGTAGTCAATTCGAGAAAAAAAAAGTAGCAGGGGTTCGGTCTGTTTTCGACTATCGGTCAGAGCGGAACTCTGGTATAAAAGAGAAATAACAAAGCTAAGTAAAATGTTATAATTTATTTCGTTTGTCGTATTTAATATTTATTTATCAATGATTATGATTACTTGTGATATTTATTACTTTATGTATTGTCTTGTAAAAATATAACAAGATAAACCAGATCGAGTTTCTTGCCGGTTCTTCTCGATAAGTGGGTTTTCCGAACCGGTGGTAGCTTTGACCGATTTGAATAAAATATCTTTGAATCCGATTTCATTTTTTATTTTGAAAGTTAAAACTATCTATGGTTAATAATCATAAATAGTTAAATGAATTAGATCTTATTTCATAATGGTTTGAGAAAGTAATATGATCATTTTAAAAAGGGTTCACTTAATCGTATTATTAATAAAGTAATCTAACACATACACCTGAGTGCTGGGTTACAAAACAAACGGATGAGAAAAAACTGTACGCGGCAGAGATGCAATTCTTAAGAAGTATGGTGTAACTAGAATTGATGGAATAAAAATTTATCAGATAAAGTTTGAAAACATCACCAGTGACAGAGCAGTTGAAAAATAATAGGCTAGCATGATAGAGCCATTAGCGACTACCGATTGACACTTTATTGACCGATTATAACTAGAAAAGTTTTAAGTGTGAAGATGGTTAGATACAAGGGTAGATGAAACCGAAAAAGGTATGGGTAAAGTGTGTAAAAATAACATAGGTATAAAAGGTGTGAATTCTGAGATATCTGACAGAGGAGAGTGGAAAAGGAAAATATAATGTATCGATCAACCTAGCTGGGATAAAGCTAAGAAAATGTTGATGAATTAAAAAAATATCGACTGCCGATATCCAAATTTTAATATCGAAACATCGCCCAAAATATATTACTAAGATCGATATGTTAAAATAAAAATATCAATATTTTATCAACAGCCCTAGTCTGCAAATGTGGTGGTATCAGATATGCACAGCTGACATTGATGTCACGTACCTATTTACACGACGAAATACAAATAGTCTGTGGCGTCTGTGCCTAATTACGTAGTACTAGGTGATTTGATTAGCAGACTAAATTTTACTACGGAAAGCAATTATTGTCCTTGTGTTTTAGTTGTCTTTTGGTTCAAGCTTCCCCAACATATCGTTATGAAATCTTAGTTCAGGCATCATTCAGACTCTAACGGCGAGGTGAATGCGGTTATGCTGTGCTCACCGCGGACAGAAAGGTGATTAGATGGTGGCAGCATCGGTGACGGTGGGCGCTCTTTGCGCAGCGTGGTACATACTTAGTTCAGCCAGTAATGTGGTGAGCAAGTTGGCGCTGGTAGAGCTGCCGTTCCCATTGACTGTGGCGACGGCACAACTGGCGGCGGTATGTCTCTGCAGTGCACCGGTGCTGGCGGTATGCGGAATCCGTTCTCCAGAATTCCCACGCGGCTACCGTTGGCGCGTGCTTTTGCCACTCGCGTTTGCCAAGGTGCTTACCACTCTCTTCTCACAAATATCCTTGTGGAAAGTTCCTGTCTCCTATGCACACACAGGTACTATTTTTATCAGAACCTCCTCCTAGTATTAAGAAAAGTCATTTTAAAAAGTGTATAGCTTAACTATTAGACCATATATATAGAGATGTATGCATCCTCACCTAATGATGTGAAGGATTCACTTGGGAGAGATGAACAGCTTCATCAGGTGTTTTCATTAAATCAGCATTGTAAAATATATGGGGCTACCTGGACAGGACATAGTCTATAGTCACTATTACCCTGTGTGACAGTACCACAAAAAATAGACTAATATAATTCAAGCTCAGAGGGTTCTGTTTTTTTTTTTTTTAGATTTCTACTCACTGACACAGTCCAGTTACATTACATTATCTGGGATTATTTTACATATTTTTATCAATGAGTATAAATACTTTTTTCCATGAAATTAAAGTATTTAAATATTATTGATTTATCAGTATATTTTCTTAGAACCTGATTAATAATTAAAACAAATAATCCTCTAATTTGAGTTTTTGGCGGGATTTTAGTTGGTTATGTAGTGTGTTTTATATTTTATTCATAATCTTATGTTATTTGACTCTAATTTTGTAAATTTGGTGGTGTTTTACGTAATATAGTTAGTTTATTATGCATAAGTGAAGTGAATGGAAAATAATACCATGGAGCATGAAATTCTAAGATGCCACAAAAACTCACAGGAAGGTTCTAACAAGGGATCCACCATCTTGTTAGAAGATTGACTCGTACGACACTTAATTTTGAAGTGATCGCACAACGCTAGTAATGTTATTGACTACGCGATAATGGCAGTAATAGTGTGAAAGATTGATTGCCAAAAATAAAGTTAAAAAAAATCCTCTGTCTTATTTATTTATATTGATAACTAATGACATGTTATAACTAGTGCTTTGCATAATATGTGCAATATAGTAATCTGTAATAAGTATCTAAATGATTTAGAATATTTTTTTGTAAATTTTATTTATTGTTGTTTAAAGATATAGGTTATCCTATTAGATAACCATTAAAATTATATGCTGTATGGGACAATACACATACACAAAATGTTTGTAATAGGAACTAAAATGTTATAATTGAATAAGAGGTAATACTATACAGAGTGAAATATCTCTGCAATATAACCAATGGTCTTTTTAATAATATGTAAAAGATAAAGGTAACTAAAATGCGAGTTATCTTTTGGAGATATATAACATCACAAACTTTCCCAAAGATAGTTTTTAACATGTACAATTCTGTAATACCTTATTTATATCAAACATATTTTGATAATACCAGTATTACCAATGCAAGCATCCGAAGACTACTTCTTACAACTTCATTACAATATATAGACTATACTTTGTATGAATATAATCCTACCCGATAAGCTCAGGTGTGCCACAGGGCTCCATACTCGCGCCCACGCTCTTAATCTGTTCATCAGTGACCTACCTCGGTCTCGGGGGGGTCGAGGTAGGTTGTTACGCTGACGATACCGTTATTTACACTTCTGGCTGGCGGTCGGACTTTCTTAGGAAGCGCATCGAAAAAGCCGTTCATACTCTCGGTGAATGGTTTCGTCGATGGCGCATAGAAGTTAATCCCGATAAGAGTGCCGCAATACTTTTCGATCCCACGAAACGCATTAATAAATTTGAGCCCATCAGGCTATACGGAATCTATATCCCTTAGGCCGAAGAGGTAAAATATCTCGGTGTCACATTCGATAAACATTTAAAGTTCAATTCACATATAGACAGAGTGCGAAACAAAGCCGCTATGGTCTTGGGTCGCCTCCATCCGTTGCTTTGTCATAAGAGTAAGATGTCCCTCAGACACAAGCTCACTTTGTATAAGACGTGTATCCGTCCCGTGATGACATATAGCTGCCCCGTTTTTGCGCATATGTCCAAAGATAACTTTCATAAGCTGCAGGTTCTCTAAAATCGTGTTTTACGTAAAGTGACTGGTGCTCCGTGGTACATTCGGAGAATCGATCTCCATGGAGACCTAGAGGTCCCTTCTATCTGGGCGTACGTAAAATCACATACGATTAGTTATTTTGAAAAAGCTGCGAATCATCCCAATCCGTTAGTGGTATCCGCCGCAAACTATGAACCTGTACCTAACGCTGCGCGTTATAAAAGACGTCCGCGATGCATTTTTACCGACCCTCCTGATTTAATCACGTCAGCGAACGATCAGTACCAGCCTGTCCCTCGAAACAGAGCGTGCTCACGCCCACGCCCGCGTAACCACAGATCACGCCGTCGTGGTCTGGGGGTTAATTTCGCTCCCGCACACCCGATTAGGCCTCCCACGGCAGCGGCTCAAGCTTAGGTTCGATCCCTCGGTAGGGAGCCCTTGAGTGCGTTGCTTGCGCGATACGGTGACACACAAATATACATCACTGCTACAACACTACACGATCACCCCCACACACGTGCACGCCTACACGCTTACACATGAAAGTGGAAGGGTTTACTTTTTTCTCTCATTGAACTGAAAAACTCAATTTTCCGATAATAAATATATGGAGGAGTTGTTGAGGCGTGTATGCTTGGTACACATATACGTTTCTACAACTCATACATATATGAATAGTTAGCTAGGTTAGCTAAGATAGGTCGCGATTTTGCATGCAACAGGCAACAGCCAAGCCGAGGAGTGCCGTGCACCCTTGAGCTGGTTGTCAAAATAAAATCGGCTGAGTGCTTTAAGTGCTCGCCTTAGTAGTCTGGTGAAGCTGTTAAGACTTTTCTGGGTCAATAGCGTAGACATTTCGAAAAAAAAAAAAAAATGAATATAATAAACATGTACTGTACATTCAATAATGCCATAGTCAAAACAAAACACATGTTAGGTCTGAGACTGTAGTTACCAATGGTTGTATAATGTGGCTGTAGGTTTGTACCACCCTCAACGCCACCAATATCCGTGCGCTGCGAGCCGCGCAGCGTACTGTGGCGTTGAGGGTGATACGGGGTTACCGGACGGTGTCCTCTGCGGCGGCCATGGTGCTGGCCGGCTCTCTTCCCTGGGAGCTAGAGGCGGAGGTCCTTGCCGCCGTATGTATATATGGCGGCTAAGAAACAGATGGGAGAGCCTCTAGCTCCCGGGGAACTAGAGGAAAGGAGGAAAGTGGAGATAGGGCTGAGAATGGAGAGGTGGGGGCGGGATCTGGCGGACGCGCAGTACGGTCGATATACCATCGACGCCGTCCGCCCGGTCCTGCCCCAATGGTGCAATAGACGATGGGGCTCCCTGACGTTTCGTCTGGCACAGGTGCTGACCGGGCACGGGTGCTTCGGTTGGTACCTGTACCGGATAGCACGCAGGGAGCCGACCGCCGCATGCCATGAGTGCGGTGTTGAACCGGACACCGCGCAGCACACACTTTCTGAATGTGCTGCGTGGGAGGAGCAACGCTGCATTCTGGCTGCGGCGGTAGGAGGGAACCTCTCGCTGCCGAGCGTGGTCGCGGCCATACTCGGTAGCGAGGACGTCTGGAATGCAGTTGCCTCCTTCTGCGAGGAAGTCGTCTCGCAGAAGGAGGCGGCGGAGAGGGTCCGCGAGAACGACCCGTTAAGCGGCCGTCTCCGCCAAAGGAGGACAGGCAGGAGGAGGCGGCAGTTTGACCGCCTCCTCCCGCCACCGTAGCCCGACCTAGGGACGGGTGGG
>JACEII010000425.1:0-12474 GCA_014332785.1 Antheraea mylitta | reverse complement strand
TATTAAAGAACCAGGTATTTTAAAATTCTTGTTCTTTTAACGTTGCCGGCTCTTGTACTAAGGTGTCGCAAAAAAGTCTAGTTACGTTAACTGCAAATTTTTGTTTTTCGTTATTCTGGGGAACTCATTGCGTTTTATGGGACAAAGAGTATCCTGGGTGTAGTCTTCTAATATTAGTTATCACCGTGTCAAATTTCGTTAAAATTGGTTCAGTACTTTCAGAGTAATTCGGGTTTATATTCTAGACTTTAATCCTTTATCCTGGAGAACCCTTTGCGTTTTATGAGACAAAAAGTATATTTGATGTAATCTCGTAATATTAGTTATCACTATGTCAAGTTTCATCAAGATTGGTTCAGTACTTTCAGAGTGATGCGTGTGCATAGGGACAGACAGACAGACAAACATTGTAAAAAGATTATTTTTGGTTTCTATATCGATAACATAGTCTACCCTGATTAAAATTTTCAAAAAATATTTAATGTACAGATTTCGACTTGTTACAGTTTTATTATAGTATAGATAGCGACGAAAATTTAATACGAGCATATTATAACCTTTTAATAAAACATCGTTTAATAATTTCTTATAGAGTGTAAGTGAGTACTGAGGTAGTTAAGTGGGTTAAGTTTTAAATATGTTGTTGAACGTCATTTAATACAATTTTAGTATTTATACACCTAATGTACATTTAACAGTAGGTGGCGTGCGTGTTCTGATTACAAAATTTTCTGAAAGAGCCTGTTTTTTTTTATTGTTACATACTTTTGAAAAAAAAATGCGAGCGGTATTGATTGTTATTATATGTAAGGAAACTGCATCACACATTGTTTTAATAATCTGGCAAATTAAGGTCACATGTTTATTGGGTGGGTATAGGAGTAGTTTGTAGCGTATACTTCCTTTTTAAACTACATATGAATTGATTTTATATATATAAGTTCACCGTATAAATAAGGCACAAGAAGAACACTGTATTAACTTCATTGTTGATTGAAAAGAAAAACACAGAAGAGTAGGTACGTATATCTAATAAATATAATATATTTACAATGACGTGAAATCACAATACAAAAACGAGCTCTCGCTCGCAGAGGACGCGGCGCCGTTCAGGAGTCGGCGCTCGCGACACCGCACACTCGCACGCCGGAGAGCGGTTAGAGCTCGTCGCGGTCGGCGGACTCCTCGGCTTGCAGCTCCTGTTCCTCCTGCTCCTGGTCCCCCTCCTCCTCCTCGAGTTCGGGCTCGTCGTCGGGACGCGCGTCGGGGGCGAGGCCGAGCGCGCGCTGCAGCATGCCCTCGACGGAGTCCGCGAACTCGACGGCCTGTCCCTCCTGCAGGACGTACCCGGAGCGCAGCGCCGCCGTGCGGTACAGCGTGTCGGCGGCTCGCAGCGCCTCCGCGTCCTCGGGGTCGTCGCGCACGCGCCGCAGCAGCTCGCGCACTATGGGGTGCCGCGGGTTGATCTCCAGCATCTTCTTCTGCGTGAGGTGGTGTCGCCGCTGCGGGTCGTCGCTCTTCTGGTGCGCGTTGGAGAGCGCGAGCCGCTCCATGTTGCCGGTCCACCCGAAGGCGGTGGCGGCGAGCGCGGCGGGGGAGCTCGCGAGTCGCCGCGAGACGGTGCAGCGCGTGATCCAGTCGCCGAGCCGCTCGCCGAGCCACCGCGTCAGCGGCTCGAACTCCTTGCGCTGCTCCTCGAGCCGCTCCTTCTGCTGCTCGCCTGCAACCGCACGCCGACAGTCAGGCCTCGCCTCGCCTCGCGCGCACGCTCTACGCTCTATCTATACTCACTCTCTTCCAGGTCGAAGATTTCCTTAGCGATGTTCTGGAACTTGTGTCCGTCGTACTCGGGCAACGACGAGAGGCAGTACTCGTCGACCGCTTCCGTCAGGTACAGCACTTCGTATCCGCGCTTCACGAGCCTCTCGGCGAACGGAGATTTCTCCACCTGCGCATTCGGACGGTCGTCGTTCGACGATTTAAATCATATGCATATTCTCCTACATCAAAACCAAATATCTACTTGGACCTATCGAAAACTGCACTTATTATTCAAAAATAACATTTTCTCATAGGTTAATTAACTTTCAGCTTATAAAATTCAACGTCTCATATTTTTATGTGAAACATCTATAGGCGGAGAGTAAAACCGATTTTTGACGTGACGACACGAATGCGAACTTTACACTAATATGGAAATACTAAAAAACGTTTGCAACCTTATGTATGTAAACATAACATTCAAACTGTTTTGCCGGCTACTCATTCTACACGCGACGATGACGTAGCGCCCTTTGATAAATGCTGACAAACATACTGCGCCTGCGCCTACTTAAATTTTTGTATTTAATAAAAATGAATATATTAATATGATAAAATATATAAACAACTATTATTTTATGCGAAAAAATTTGTGACGTTTTATCTTTTCATTGTGCCATTGCTGATTCCTATCGTAATCTGTTTCTTTATGCATATAACTTATACAAAATAATTTCAATATTTCACATTTGCCAGGCGTCCCGCGACGGCACGATTTTTTTATTTATAACTATAATTGCAATAATCACGATATAAAGTAGTAAAAGGCAGATATAAACAGACCTCAGCTCGACTGGAGCCCGCAATGTAGTAGATGTGGTGCTGATTAGGTTTCATGCGCTTCACATAATCAGCCAGGAAAGTCATTTGATTTGACTGAGAGGAATGGAAACGAAGCAGTTTTGCAAGCCTGGAACGATTGCTTGGATCCTCCATCACACCCAACTTTATGCTAAAATAAAAATATTGTAACACCAATATTACTAAAATAATAAAGATTAACTTGGACTCCAAGAGATGTCGTTACCAGACGTTTAAATGGCGCAGTGATTTAGCCGACGTGAAATAATGATTCAACGATAAGATCAACGTACGGATGTAGGTACTTGTCAGTCGTAGTGTAGTGGTAATAGGTTATTACGTCACTGTACTTGTGTACTTCCATCTTTTTTGAAATATACTCGTTCAGTAAAGTATACTATCGATGAGAAACATCTATAAGCGCACTCTAAACTTGATTTTGGCTCGGCGTCGTGTGTGGCGACATAAAACACAAACTTTGCACTATTAACGAAATACCCAAAACATTTGCAACCCTATCTGTATAAACATAAAATTCAAGTTGTTTTTATTTAATATTATGTGACGTCACACACATGCGAGAGGGACGCGTAAATAGAAATGTCTTGTCATCAACGTCCATAACACATTAAAAACACCGGTTCCTACACCGAAGTTAGTAACGTCGGGCGCGGTCAATATTTGGATGGGTAACCGCCTGGGAAAACCGCGTGACGTTGTCTTTTTGCTGCTCAAATTAATTTGCAGTATTTTTTAAAATGGTTATATTTTGTAATATTTTGAAATTGAGTATCATATAATATTTCTATAAATATAATGCAATTTTATTTTTTTTAGTCTTATAAATATACATATAAACTGATCAAAGTCTGTCTACGTTACATCCAAAAAATAATGGATAGATTTCAATTATATATTTTTAATTTTACTTCATAGGCACTTCTCATCTAAAGTAAGTATGTATCTTGAACTTTTTAAGAAACCAATTTTTTTTTTTATAAGCACTACGCTTTAAGCGTCTGAAGTGGGGCAAGCGGTATGGTGAACATACGCAGGAGAGTTGAAATAAATAGATAGTACTGTTTACCAAGAAATGTTACGCTAAATCTATTTTTTTTTCTCTGTATCTAAAATATATTGTTAAAATAAGAATCAACGCCGACGAAGTTTAAATGTATTTTGATGTGAAATATATAAGCACGTAATCCTGATTGTTGGCGTGGCGAGTGTGTGAGACGTGGCGACGCGATGTCATGCGTAAGCGACTGTGAGAAATTTCTATTGCTGCATTGAGCTCGCATACCTATAGTGTAATTTGAGATTCGTTTCATTCGAATAATTACGATGTTTCACGTCTGCTAGGTGTCCCGTGACAGTTCAATTTTTTTTGTAACTCAGTATAGTACACTATTTGGAACTCTTTGTACAAGCAATAAATTCTCTCTTCCGGAACAGGGGTATTACCCTAGACGCCGCTTCCACACGTTATAATATTGTTTTGTATATTACACAGATAGGGTTAGAATCAGTACAAGTCAATATTATCACAAACAATTCTTTGAAATAACATTAATCGGTATAAATCAACAGTGGAGAATACATATAATAAAAAGGTAGAGCGACAAAATCTGTACATTAAATATATTCCTGAAAAAATACTCTGGGAGAGTTAGAATTAAAGACAGAATACATTTTCATGGTTTCTAAAATTTTTGTCTGTTGTTTGTATGGGATTTACGCTAAAAGTACTGGACGTATTTTGATGAAAATTGGTATGGCAATAGTTTATGTACCAGTATAATACATAGGATATGACTTGCTTATATCAAATTGGTATTTATATATTAATACCGCAAGCAAAATTTTTGTACCCTTTTTTAACCGACTTCCCGTGAACGGGTGAACTTGAAATTTGGTATAGTTAAAGCTTATATGACAAAGAAGTGCAGAAAGCCGTTTATCTATACTATAATAAAACTGTAACAAGTCGAAATCTGTACATTAAATATTTTTTGAAAATTTTAATCAGGGTAGACTATGTTATCGATATAGAAGCCAAAAATAATCTTTTTACAATTTTTGTCTGTCTGTCTGTCTGTCTGTCCCTATGCACACGCATCACTCTGAAAGTACTGAACCAATCTTGATGAAACTTGACATAGTGATAACTAATATTACGAGATTACATCAAATATACTTTTTGTCTCATAAAACGCAAAGGGTTCTCCAGGATAAAGGATTAAAGTCTAGAATATAAACCCGAATTACTCTGAAAGTACTGAACCAATTTTAACGAAATTTGACACAGTGATAACTAATATTAGAAGACTACATCCAGGATACTCTTTGTCCCATAAAACGCAAGGAGTTCTCCAGAATAACGGACGAAAGAAAAAAATTGTAGTTCATGAGATTCTTAATGGATTTTGGTAATTTTCCTTTGTGCTATTTACAGCAGACAGATTAGTTAAAAATTCAAGCTATATAGGCTACATAAAAAAAAAACAAATAACCAAAAAAAAATGACGGGGTTCGAACCGGCTCCCCGTCGGTCATGAGAATAGTACAGAGTCGCCAACTTTACCTCTACGCTACGATTACATAATAATTTCGTTCAAAAATTTCAACTGCTTCGAAAACGTCCACAAAATTGTTAATAACTAATCTATACTATTAAAATTGTAACAAATCGAAATCTGTACATTAAATATTTTTTGGAAATTTTAATCAAGGTAGACTATGTTATCCATATGGAAGCAAAAATTAACACAATGACAACTGATATTACAAGGCTACATCCAGGATACTTTTTGTCCCATAAAACGCAAGGGTTTCAAATTTAGAATAGCTGGTTAATACTGTGAAAATTGGTCGATGATAACTGAAGTATGTTATAAAAGTATTAGATATAGCATTATCAAGATATATGTCATAGTGTGATTTTACTTTCTTTGTAGAAGGGTGCATACTTTCAGTTCCGAAATTATCGCTGTCCGACATATTTTCAATTAAAACACTGGTTACATTCACAACTGCGAACGGTGTTTCATAATTTATAAATAGCGTTAAAAATGCGTAGTTTAATCCGTGACAGTCAATTGTCTAATTAAATAGTAATAAAGAAATCAGTGAAAGGTGCAAGCGCGGTGTGTTTGGCGGTATGTCAAAGGGCGCAAGGTCTTCTGTGCATGCCGTGTAATACTGGTACGACGAGTGTTCGACAAAGCAATTTGAATGTTATCTTTATACAGATAGAGTTGCAGATGTTTTTGAGTAGTTCGTCAATAGTGCAAAGTTCGTATTATAATAACCTGTAGCTTCGGAAATGTAACGTCACAAAAAACCATAATCTTCATCATCATCATCATTGGCAGCTCTTCTCGACCTAATGCAGAAAATAAGCCTCCTCTCTTTTAAAAATAAAAACATATAATTGAAATCTATCTAGGTCAGACTTTGGCCAGTGTATATGTATATTAGTAAGATTAAAAAAACCAATTCCGAAATATTATAAAAATATTATATTACACCTAATTTAAAAATATAAAAAATACATATACCTATACATTAAAAAAATTACTGAAGATTAATTTGACCCGTAAAAAGCTAAAATCACGCAATATCTCCAGGCGGTCACCCATCCAAGCACTGACCACGCCCGACATTGCTTAACTTTGGTGAGATCGGACATGAACCGGTCGACGTTGACGACAAAACATTTCTATCCACGCGTCTCTCTGCCATTATTGTGACGTTACATAATATTAAATAGAAACAATTTGAATCTTACAATTATACAAGTAGGGTTGTAAAGGTTTTTGAGTAGGTATTTCGTTAATAGTGCAAAGATTGCGTTTTGTGTGCCCGCGTATTTCGTTTAGATTGACATTTTAAAACTCGCAATATCTTTTGAATGTAATGGCCGATTTTAATAATTCAAAAAGTTATCTACAGGTACTGAAACAGTCTTACTTTAAAAATAATTTATTTGGATATGGATTAATATATAGACATGAATAACATAGTCTTTTACGCATGGTATAGTTTTTATTAAGATTTATTTCAAAAATGTAGTTATAGTGACATAATCACAATAGGTAAACATATGTATGCTGCCGCGAGGTTTTTTTATAGATAATAATATGTTCTTTAATATTGTAGAACATATTTTTGTTCTATCATTCATAGTTATCGGGGCGCATGCGATGAAATACATTTTATGCCAAATTTTTTTCATACCTTTGATTACATTATTGAAATTTTAGTAGAAATCCCAATTTTTTTCTAAAAAATAAATATAGCCTATGTTACTAAGGGTTTTTTTCGAAATGTCTACGCTATTGACCCAGCAAGGTCTTAACAGCTTCACCGGACTACTAAGGCGAGCGCTTAAGGCGCTCATCCGATTTTATTTTGGCAACCAGTTCAAGGGTGCACGGCACACCTCGGCTTGGCTGTTGCCTGTTGCATACAAAATCGCGACCTATCTTAGCTAACCTAGCTAACTATTTATATATGTATGAGTTGTTGAAACGTATATGTGTACCAAGCATACACGCCTCAACAACTCCTCCATATATATATTATTGGAAAATTGAAAGTTTTTCAGTTCGATAAGGGGAATAAGTAAACCCTTCCACTTTCATGTGTAAGCGTGTAGCGTGCACGTGTGTGGGGGTGATCATGTAGTGTTGTAGCAGTGATGTATATTTGTGTGTCACCGTATCGCGCAAGCAACGCACTCAAGGGCTCCCTACCGAGGGATCGAACCTAGGCTTGAGCCACTGCCGTGGGAGGCCTAATCCGGTATGTTACTAATGGATAATGTAGCATTCTAATGGTAAACGAATTATCGAAATCCGTCCAGTAGTTTGAGTTTATTCGTAATTAACATACAAAAATACTACGATTCCTCTTTATTATAATAGTTTAGAAAAAAAATTTGAATCTTATGCTTTACTGATAGGGTCGTTAATAGTGCGAAGCTTGTGTGTAATCACCACGAACGTCGCCATGGCCGATTTAAGTTTAGGGTGCGCCTATAGATGTTTTACATAAAAAATCACATATAATCTGGGTATATGTTTGAGTGAGACCGGGGATAGTTAGGATTCACAATTGGAAACGGTAGTTGTGGCTGCAATCGGGTGTCAGTTTTATTCAATTTTATCGCTTTTAAAAATACAATTGAAACCAGTGATAACCAATTTGGTGCAGACGAAGTTGCACGGGTCAGCTAGTCTAATAAATAAATTGTTTCCTACTGACTTCTAAAAGCAACTTCTTTTTTAAAAGGTTTCATTTCATAAAGAATTCCATCTTACTATCTTTACTTTACCCATACGATTTACTATTATTTTATTATTATTTACGCGAGAATAAGATAATTGGAATTAATTCTACTTCATTTCGATTCAGTTCATGCGTACATTTTTTCTCTTTGGTGTTTTCTTTTAAGTAAAATATAAATATACTAGTGGGCCCCCAGAGGTAGACATTTGACCATAGTTAATTTATTTTTTAAACTTTGATCTTTATTATAGTTCTATTGTCAAAGGGTATTATAATCTTCTTTACTCGAATGTTTTCATCATGGCGACTCAGATATTTGCCATTTGCCAATCTTTAATTATATAAACAAATTAAACATGAAAAAATCTATGTGTAAATGATAATTTAAATTAATTATAAATTTGAAACAAAAACCATGTGGTAAAGCTCTCAAATTTTAAGCAAACATAACTTTACGAAAATAAAGAAAATTATCGCAACCCATGACATCATTTTCAATTAATTTTACACGACACCATGGGTGGGTGGTATTTCTGGGTGATATTGAATTAAATGTAGTCTATTCATTATGAGAAGTAATGAAAAAATGCCCAGTATTATCGTTTGGAAAAGTAATGCACAATACAAACAAACGGTGAATCCAAGACAAAGATGTTTCTAATACTACCATTAGTTTTTGAAAATGAATTCTTTTTTGGTGCTACATGAGGTTGAATTGCAACATTGTAACCGCGGAGCTCTAAGTCTTAAATTACTTTTATGAACAAAATTCTTATTTTGATTATACAAAGTATTATTTGGCTCATTTTTTTGTTAAATCATCATTTGAAGTGAGTTCACCATAGAAAATAATAAAAATTACAATAATAGTTATGCTATAATATCATTGTTGAATGTAGGATGGAAAATGGTAATTGGAACGTAAAAGTTAAAAAATACATATAGTCGAGCATAGCTACCTCCTTCGCAACCTTTTTGAAGTCGTTATTGACAGCTGTCAAAATGTTTTTTTATTTACATGTGTCTATCTATATGTTGTGTTAAATTCAAGTAGTAGTGTGAGTAGTGCATATTTTAATCAATTTAATGTACTTCTAATGCATTTTATATAAAATAAACAGCTTTCTGCACTTCTTTGTCATATAAGCTTTAACTATGCCAAATTTCAAGTTCACCCGTTCACGGGAAATCGGTTAAAAAAGGGTACAAAAATTTAGCTTGCGGTATTAATATATAAATACCAATTTGATATAAGCAAGTCATATCCTATGTATTATACTGGTACATAAACTATTGCCATACCAATTTTCATCAAAATACGTCCAGTACTTTTAGCGTAAATCCCATACAAACAACAGACAAAAATTTTAGAAACCATGAAAATGTATTCTGTCTTTGATTCTAACTCTCCCAGAGTATTTTTTCAGGAATATATTTAATGTACAGATTTTATCCCTCTACCTTTTTATTATATGTATAGATATTCTCCACTGTTGATTTAAACCGATTAATGTTATTTCAAAGAATTGTTTGTGATAATATTGACTTGTACTGATTCTAACCCTATCTGTGTAATATACAAAACAATATTATAACGTGTGGAAGCGGCGTTTAGGGTAATACCCCTGTTCCGGAAGAGAGAATTTATTGCTCGTACAAAGAGTTCCAAATAGTGTTCTACACTGAGTTACAAAAAAAATTGAACCGTCACGGGACACCTAGCAGATGTGAAACATCGTAATTATTCGAATGAAACGAATCTCAAATTACACTATAGGTATGCGAGCTCAATGCAGCAAGAGAAATTTCTCACAGTCGCTTACGCATGACATCGCGTCGCCACGTCTCACACACTCGCCACGCCAACAATCAGGATTACGTGCTTATATATTTCACATCAAAATACATTTAAACTTTTTAAACTTCGTCGGCGTTGATTCTTATTTTAACAATATATTTTAGATACAGAGAAAAAAAATAGATTTAGCGTAACATTTCTTGGTAAACAGTACTATCTATTTATTTCAACTCTCCTGCGTATGTTCACCATACCGCTTGCACCACTTCAGACGCTTAAGCGTAGTGCTTATAAAAAAAAAATTGGTTTCTTAAAAAGTTCAAGATACATATTTACTTTAGATGAGAAGTGCCTATGAAGTAAAATTAAAAATATATAATTGAAATCTATCCATTATTTTTTGGATGTACGTAAACAGACTTCGATCAGTTTATATGTATATTTATAAGATTAAAAAAAATAAAATTGCATTATATTATAGAAATATTATATAATACTCAATTTCAAAATATTACAAAATATAACCATTTTAAAAAATACTGCAAATTAATTTGAGCAGCAAAAAGACAACGTCACCCGGTTTTCCCAGGCGGTTACCCATCCAAATACTGACCGCGCCCGACGTTACTAACTTCGGTGAACGAACCGGTGTTTTTAATGTGTTATGGATGTTGATGACAAGACATTTCTATCTACGCGTTCCTCTCGCATGTGTGTGACGTCACATAATATTAAAAAACTTGAGAGGCGTCAAGGGACACCCGGATGGAACGAAGTTCCTTTCGATTAATTAGTGAAGGAATTGTAATAAAATTTTATTTTTTTATGTTATAATAATATTTTTTTTATTATTAACAAATATAATGTTATATAAACTTAATCAGTAGGCTCAATTTTCGTAATAATTGGCTTGTGGTAACTGAAGTAGGAAACATATGTTTGGGATTCTATTTTATTTCAATTATTATTTATTATTTACAAAAAACCTGTATACACTCAACAAAAATAATCGTCGCGACACCACACTGTTCAATGCGAAATAGAAATGAAAATATCTGGTTTGCTTTCTATAAGAGAGAGAGAGAGAGACAGACAGAGAAACATGCGACGCCGCACAGCTTACAATACTATAGCAAATTATAGTACTATAGCAAAAAGTGTCGTGACAACTTTTCGTAAGAATTTTTTCCGTCTAGCCCCCTTTCACAACGCGCGATAAGGAACTTCGTTCCAACAGTCAGACCGTTAAAAACGACATGCCTAAGCATACAACTATTAAAGATATTACTTCTAGTGTAATGGTCGCTATTCAATTACACGCGATTGCGATAACAACACCTGTCTACATCAGTCTTAAAAAATCTTTTTTTTAATACCATTTAGGAGGCAAATGCACATGCGGGTCCATGGACACTAGCAACCCCAGAGGAGTCGCAAGTGCGTTGCCAGCCTATGTTTGGGAGAATGATGAGAAAGGAAGGGGGGATAGGAGAGGAGAGAGGAGGGGAGGGGAGATGGGTCTCCGGCGCTCTGTTGCAAGCACTGTTACTTCACGTCGGTTTTCTTTGAGAGGGTGGTGCTACCCCGGACGAGCCGACCCATTCATGCTGAAACCAATAATAGCTTCAGCGTGGCTCTACCACCATGGAAAATCCTGATCATCATACAGAAATAAATAAATAGTTTATCACTTTAATAATGTTTAATAACACCTAAATAACTCAAGTCAGTAAGTCAGATCACTAATACGTACAATCAAATGAATTACTGTATTTCTTATATTATTTTGACAACCCAGCTTCTAGTAGATAATACTGTCATTGTCGAATAGGTGATCATATTACAAGTACCTTGCGATAATTTCAATAAACTAAAAACATGGTAGCCGTCTTGTTAGAACTTTCCAGGGAGTGTTGTAGCAAGCCAGAATCCATGCTCCACGCTAAATAACACAAGATAAAATCTAAAATCCACTACGTGATATACCACAATCCCGCCAAAAACACTGAAATGCAATCAATTTGCCGAGTTTGAAAAAAAAACCTGCTAAATTACTCACACGATGTCAAAAGCAGACGACAAAAGCCTTTGCATCATATACCGAAGCATCATAATGGCTTTATGTCACCAAATTTACGCATCAATGAAATTTAATAACTTGAAATCACGGAGGAAAATCAGCCCCGTTCCGCTTTGTCTCGATTACCCTTAATAGTCGAGGAGCCGATGTAAATAAAATATACGTAATAATATCTCGAATAGAAGTAACATTTTTATTACACAATTAGTACTGGTTCTTGACAATTTACGACGAGTATGAATGTTATTATTGTTCGAACATGTGATCTTCAAGCGGTCTTATGACGTAAGTACCAAAGAGGGGTTCTATTTTGTGGCGGAGGTCTGAATGCCGATTATATCAACAATATTTGGTTATTATTTGCATTGATGATGGCTTAGATGATAGCGTATTCGAACACGGCGTCAATGGACAGGCTTAAGTGTAGCCTGAGTTGTAGCTTTCGGTGAAGGAAAGCATCTTGTTCAAACCATAGCATGGTGGTAGGGGTTCTTCTAGGCTGCTACTGATCTAAAGTTGATAATCTGTCGTCTACTGCCTTTTCGTGTGTTCCGACAGCTACACTTGAGAGCTAGTACCCGCTAGATATAGTGTGTTTATCATCTTAGATTACGTCGTTATTTAACACAAGGTGAGATTGTGATCAAACACTAAATAATTAATAAATAAAAAATGAAAAAAA
>JACEII010000424.1:6941-24652 GCA_014332785.1 Antheraea mylitta | reverse complement strand
GTATCTATACTAATATATAAAGCTGAAGAGTTTGTTTGTTTGTTTGTTTGTTTGTTTGTTTGGTTGAACGCTATGATCTCAAGAACTACAGATCCAATTTAAAAGTTTCTTTTAGTGTTAGATAGCTCATTTATCGAGGATGGCTATAGGCTACATATCATCACGTTAAAACCAACAGGAGTTGAGCACTAATTAAGAATGTCAAAAAAACGGGCTATTTTTTAAGCTTCCGCTGCGTGTTAATGTCAGTATTATATTATGCGTTGCCATGGTAACGCGATAACATTCTATCGGAAATATTTTCATGGTTTATTTTGTGTTCCTACTCAAAAGGTTTGTTCTACGTTAGTTTTGTTTTCAATTTTTAATTATACGTGGTACGTTTGTGTCGGAAACATTTGTAAATTTTATTTTGTGCTGATATTCTAAAAGGTTAGTAGTAATAATATTCGTCCATCACAATACAGGCGAAGGAATTAATCCATACTGCCAATTCTGAAATTGTCAGTATAGGTAGTTCTTATGTATTCTCTATACATAAGCGCCAAATCTTCTATATAATATTTCGTAAATTTTTATCTTCTTAATTTCAAGCTTACAGAATACATGCTCCATGGCATTAGTTTTCATTTATTTCACTCATGCATAATAAACAAACCATATTACATAAAACGCCGCCAATTTAACACAATATAGAGTAAAATAATACAAAATTATGAATAAAATATAAAATCCCTACATAACACTGACTGAAATCCCGTCAAAAACTCCTCAAAAAGTTTATTCTACGTTAGTTTTGTTTCCAATTTTTGGTTTGTGATATATTGCGTATTACGTATTATAAGAATAAAGCGTGTGTATATAATATTCAAATAAATACTTTTTGATGAATACATATATCTGCGGTGCTACAAATATCAACATTTTTTTTTGATTCTGTCGATATATCTGTTTGTTTATTTGTTCCGGGTAATCTCCGAAACAGCTGGACCTATATGAACGGTTTTGTTTTCTTAGAAATGATTACGCTATTGACCTAGCAAGGTCTTAACAGCTTCAACGGACTACAAGTAATATTTGAACAGAAATTTTACGGGCAAATAACCAACTAATTAGCTGTTTTAGCGAGTGAAGCTAGCGAGTTCAGCAGACGATACCCGATATTATATCTATATAATAAAATATTTAACACATATTGTTCGATAATGTATAGCTTAATATTTTCATTACTTTCTTATATATTGTAAGTGAGCAATGAGGCTGATACATAGATAGTAGTTTAAAGTTCCAGCTATGTGGTTTATGATAAATCCCATCCCATTCGATACACTATTAGTATTCACATATATAATGTACATGTTACCTGTTACTGTAGATGATGTGCGTGTCATACTTACAAATATTTTTGAAAGAGTATTATTGTTATTTACACATCTAATAACAATTTTACATTTATTTAATACATTCAAAAAACGCGTGCGGAGCCGCGGGTAACAGCTAGTCTTTAATAAAATGACACTAATGTTAATGTTTCTCTCTAATATGTGGCGCTAGTATCTCGAGTCTTGACTATGACGAGCGGTACCGGAGGTGGGCAGCTAACATATGTTAGTTATATATCTAATTAGAATTTGTAATAATTATATTTTACTCGTGCGAAGAGTTAGGTGCGGAATAAAATTGATGAAAATTAAACACAGGAATAAACTTCTGACCTATAAAATAAATAATGCATACATTTAACATTAACATACAACTAAATAGATATGTACCTGTGCTGAACTCGCGGCTTCGTGCGTTTTTGTTTTATTGTAGCTGTTATTATTTGTTGTGATCTATAGTTAGATAAGTTATAAAAAAGACGATAATTTGAAAATGTTTTTATATCTATATTAACATATATCTATAATCTATACATATAATAAGAATGTAAATGTAACGCATCTGTTCTTTTTAGATTTTAGGAAAAAAAATTATGCAGGTGTCAAAATAAGTAGTATAATGCATTTTAGTCATTTGTAGAAATGTATGTCTGTTGTGTGAGCACGCATCCCTGCTAAAATACTGAATTCGTGATAAAGGCTCTTCAAGCATATCATAAAGCATATAGTCGAGTAACGTTTAGTCTTTGTTTTATTAGAATCGATTCGGTCTATCAAAAGTTATTGTACTTTTAATGACGACGCGACTTAAATACGAGAGAAAAGTAGATAAGTAAATGGACTTCATATGAGGTTTCACGCGGATGTAGACGCGAGCACAGCTAGTTTCAAATATGTTGCAACGTTATGTAATGGCGAGTTACAATAACATAGTATAATATCTCAGAATCTATGAAAAATATTATTTGCGTATACTATGTCAAAATGCGTTGCTGTCCTATAAAACTTCTGTAACTGACTCTCATTATGGAGTTGATCGCTTCACGTCGGCAACAACAATTTACAACGAAAAAATGTTTGTGTATTGTCGTCTGTGGTTGAAGTGAGAATTTCTTTAGCCGTGTTTAGCGACTTTTGGTAGGGTAAAATCTTATGGCTTCACGTGTTAAACATCACGTATTTGTCAGCCGGTCGGTCAACCATTAATATTCTGTGAATACTGTGACTATTCATCCGAGCAGAGTTCCGTCCCACAACAACGTTGACATAGAAGTGCGCGTAGATTGACGGTATCTTTCCTTTTATATGCCAAACTGTGGAAGTCAAAGCAATTACTATAGATGATATTAAATAGCAAATTGTTATTTAAGTGATACACCATCTATATAATCGTTCTTATTTATGCATCTACATTATGTATCTTTAATACGGTGGATCTAGTAATGTTCCGGTGGCGTTGTAGTCACGCCTCTCGGGTGTATCATAGCGGTACCGGACGTAGTCATTTAACACACGTCACTGATGATCTCGACATGCTCGTAACGTATTGCGCTTGTGCTATACACATAGTATAGCAGCCATGTAATACTGATATTTTGTATTGAGATTGTGCAGGACAATAACATCTAATCTAATAATGCTCGTTTAAGGGAAACGAGCAATTCTTGTATATTTTTATATCGTTATATACCTACTCAGGATCTCGGAAACTGCATCACTGATTTCCGTGAAACTTAGTATGTCACCTACATGACGATGAATAGATCTAGCTAGATTTTATTTACAGAAAACTTTTTCATCTAAGTTTTTAAGCAATGCTAAAATATAAAGGTAAATTTCGCCGGCGTTGTCAAAATAAAAATAGCTTAGATCGAAATCGGCTGCTTCGAAATTCCGTCTAACCCCAGTTCGAATCCGAGTGACAGCAAGAGATATATCTTTGTTAGAAAAATAGGCTTGTCTGTTCCACAAAAAAATTTATTATGGAATTCTTTTCGTAATACGTTTATGGAGTAAGATTTTATTAGGAAGACCTCTTCTATCTTCAAAGTTACTAATAACTATAATGTCGAATTTTAAACAATAAGCTGATAATTATTTCTTTAATTAAAAATAGACAATGAGTTGAATCTTGAAATCTTGCTAAATTTTATGCAGACACAGTCGCAGGTAACAGTTTGTTTATAATAGAATAATCTCAGACACTTTTTAAAAGATTTGCTATCTATCGAAGGAAGGTCCGTGAAAATTGGTTTAACCATTTTGGAAATAGAACTGCGGGAGAAACCACGGTTAATAGCTAGTATAAGCTAAAATTGCTTTAATTACTTCTTAATAGGTCAGGTATCTGTCAGTGAAAGTCTGTAAAGATCTATCTAACCGTTTTGGAGATGACAGCGAAGCCACGGTTAACAGCTAAGCGTGTAACTTCGTCAGCTTAATGTCTTTTTGTGTGCGGGACAGCGGCTGAGGTGGATACCATATTCCTACTATAAAAACAGGCAGTTCGAGCAATCTATAGTGTTGGGACTCGCAATATATTCTTGAGAATTTGATATACGTCCACAAAGACTCAAATAATTTGGATTTAGTAAAATACCAACATAATGTAAATACTAGAAATAATAACAAACTGGTCACTCCATGTTTTAGGCTGATTAAGACCAGTAATAGTTTTTTAGATAATGGTGTTAGATTTTATAACAAAAACCCAAAACACATTACCGACTTGCCAGATAATAAGTTCAAGTGTTATGTCGAACGAGTCTTAATCCATAAACGCTATTACAGGGTGGATGAATATGTGAACGATGGCGACGTCTGGAAGTGAGGCATCTCTCTCTATGCATCCACTAAAAACGAATGTAGTTACATGCTTACTATGTTGTAATTATATTAAAAAAAAATGTATTATGAAAAGATAAACCAGATCGAGTTTCTTGCCGGTTCTTCTCGATGACTGGGTTGTATTCCGAACCAGTGGTGGTTTTGACGTTTTCAAGGCATTAATTGAATAAAGAGTATTTTGATCATATATCAGATCAACAGACAACCGTTTTTTTATATAATGAAAATGTTAATAATTGCCAACAACATTTATATTGTTATGTAAAATCAAAAGAATTTGCAACAGTCTAGTGTCACGGCGGTCCTGACATTTATGTATACCACTTGGTCTACGACTCATAAGTACTTATTTAAATGTATATAAATTACGTTTTGTTGCGAATTTTTTTCACTATACTATTGCAATTGTACCAACGAGACTATCCTTAATAACTATGGTGCGAAACGTAATAGACCGAGAAATGAACGTTGGACATTTTGAGAAACTAGTGGCACCACAGGCGTCGCCTAGGGAATACGAATATGTTTATATTAACATACTTTTTATCGTTTACATGTATGTGGCTATGACATACGGTTATATTATTCATTGTTTTCGGCCTCGTGGCTCACTATTTTGTTTAGTAAGTTTTTTTTAAATATCCATTTTATTTTTATTTGGTAATGAGTATAAAACATACATAGTAATCTATACTAATATTATAAAGAGGTAAAGTTTGTGAGTTTGTGACGTTGTGATGTTGTGACGTTGTAGGGGGTAATCTCAGGAACTAGATACTGGTCCGATTTGAATAATAACGGATATAATAACAATGTAAGTAAATCGAACGCATCTGTACTTTTTAGATTTTTGCAAAAGAAAAATTGCAGGTGGCTAGGAATTTATACTAATACTAGCCTCTGCCCGCGACTTCGTTCGCGTGGAATACACTAACACGCAGCAGTTCTCAAAAGGAAAAACCATCCCGATTTTGAAACATTTTTCATTTGTGGTTCGCTCTTATTGGTCTTAGCGTGATAATATATAGCCTATACCCATTCTCGATGAAAAATATATAACACTGAAAGAATTATTCAAATCGGACCAGTAGTTCCTGAGATTACAACGTCACAACATCACAACGTCACAAACGATCGAAACGCAATAATGCAAGCACTACTACTTCATGGTGGTTTTCTGTGGGAGGGTGGTACCACCCCGGGCGACACGACCCATTCATGCTGAAGCCAGTAGTAGCTTCAGCGTGGCTCTACCGCCTACAAACTAGTGGACCAAACAACATAATGTGAATGCTCGTTAGCATCAGACAATAAACTGTTAGTCGTCACACAGCAAGAGCTAACTGTGAATGATTATTAACTTCCTGTACTTCATTCGTCGTTCGCCGCAGCGAGCCACGTCATTCTAGATGAATGTTTACACAATTCAGAACAGATAGAAGTTGTCTAAAATTGTCATGTACCTACTAATAATTACATATTATAAAACAAAGTCCTCTCGCATTTCTGTCTATCATGCAGTCAGTGGCGGATTTATCCTAAGGCCCATGAGACCCGGGCCTAGGGCTGCCAGATATTAGGGGTGGGTAATCGTGACAAAAGAATCACTGATGATAACAAGAAATAACTCAAATATTCTAAAGGCTCGCGTACATTATGTTGGGCCGCACTGCACCGCATCGTATAACAAAAATCCTTAAAAAAAAGTTGGCAAAAAAGTAAATTCATAATGTACTTAGTCTATATGATGGATGCTGAGAAAGTGGTGGCTGATACTTACTACATGGCCTTGGGCCTAGGGCGGCCAAGACTGCAAATCCGTCTGCATGCAGTTTTCCATGCGATTTTCACCAGTAAATGATGGGTTTCATGTGGAAGGTTTAGGTATATAATTTGTCAAGATTTTTGTATCAGGGATAACTTCCAACGGGCCTGCTAGTGTTACATATGTGAATGTCAGTTTGTTTATCTGTTTGTTATGCTGTGACGTCTTAACTACGCAACTGATCCTCATTAAATTTTTCAGACACTTTATCACAAAACAAAAGAGAACATAAGACACTCTTTGATCCGAAAAAAACACTGTTCCGAAGGGATAAGTCAGATCTGCATTAATGGAGTTTTGTTATTTATTACTTTTAATTTTAAAAATATCTGACTCTTTTTAATCATTGGTTTTTATACTCAAATATATACGTGGGTCTATAATATGACCTTACTTTTGAAACCTATTCGTCGAGCAAAACTAAATCTGAAGTTTTCGACGGTCAAAAAGCACATAAAGCCTTGTTCTGTTTTCCAGATTTTATAACAATGATTACTACAGAGTTAGGCGTAACAGCGGGAGCTCACAGACTCTGGAGTCACAGGTGTTACAAAGCAAAACTACCTCTGCAATTCGTTCTTATGTTATTCCAAAGTATGTCGCTCCAAGGTACCGTAATAGAATGGGCTAGAGATCACCGTCTGCATCACAAATACAGCGACACCGACGCGGACCCATACAATGCTTCACGAGGCCTATTCTTCTCCCACTTCGGTTGGTTTTTGGTTAAAAAACATCCTGAGGTGATAAAACGTGGGAAGGATCTTGACATATCTGATCTGCTAAACAATCCTGTATTGAGGATACAACAAAGGTATACTTGTTTCGTTTATTTGTATTGTCAAATTACAAACTGTTGTGATAATGCGTTTATTAGTTTACTTACTTATAGAGGGGCGTAATTTCCAGACGTCACATATTGATGCACTCCATTATATAGCCTTTAGAAATTAAAACTCGCTTAACATGGTGCTTGAACTCGCTATCCGGCAAATCGTTAATGAGCTGTAAGATTTAATAATAAAACCTAACACTATTACATAAAAAACTGTTTTCGGTCTTAGTGAGCCTGAAACACGGATTGACCAATTCGTTGCTGTTTTCAGTATGTAAATTATTTTAGTTGTTTACTAAATCCAGCTTATCTAAGTTTTTGGGGACATACCTTAGATTACCTAGACTATATAGGTAGGGCCGAGTTAAGAAAGAAAGGGGTACAAAAATTTTGCTTCACGTATTAATATATAGATATGTTTTGTAAAATATCACTCTAAAGTCTGATCGCTCTCAATCTATGAAGCTATTTGGTTTCGATATATCAGAATGTAATGTAAATGTAAGTTACAATAGCAAAAAGTAAAATTAAAAATCATAAAAAAATGTCTTTTTTTAATAATTGCAGCGTGAGATTAGAGAGAGAGGAGGCGATCGAGAATCTCACAACATCTTGCCAGGGAGGAAGGTGCTTCAATGGAACTTCAAAAATATCTTAAGTACGTAATTAATGGACGACCCGTAAGCACTTCGTATCAGAAAACCTACCCCTTGTATTCTTGTGTACTTGTCAGCACAAGGTTTATCTGAACGAAAATGTTTGTTAAATTGTAGGGAAAATCGAAAAAAATGTATTAGGAATACTCCATATCGATATATTAATACGTGATTCAAAATCTTTGTACCCCTTTTTAACCGATTTCCCGTGAACGGATGAACTTAAAATTTGGCATAGTTAAAGTTTATATGGCGGAGAAGTGTAGAAAGCTGTTTATTTTATATAAAATGCATTAGAAGTACATTAAATTAATTAAAATATTCACTACTCACACTACTGCTTGAATTTTACACAACATATACACACATGTAAATAAAAAAGACATTTTGACAGCCGTCAATAATAACCTAAAAAAGGTCTCGAAGGAGGTTGCTATGCTCGACTATATGTATTTTTTAACTCTTACGTTCCAATCACCATTTTCCATTCTACATTCAACAATGATATTTTAACATATAACTATTATTGTAATGTTTATTATTTTTTTATGGTGAACTCACTTCAAATGATGATTTAATAAAAAATGAGCCAAATAATACTTCCTATAATCAAAATAAGAATTTTGTTCATAAAAGTAATCCATGACTTAGATAGACCTTCGCGGTTACAATGTTGCAAATTCAACTTCATGTAGCAACAAAAATAATTTATTTCAAGAGCTAATGGTAGTATTAAAAACATCTTCGTCTTGGATTCACCGTTTGATTATATTGTGCATCCATTATTTTTCCAAACGATGATATCACTATTTCTCATAATGAACAGACTACATTTAATTCAATATCACCCAGAAATACCACCGACCCATGGTGTCGTGTAAAATTAATTGAAAATTGTGTCATGGGTTGCGATAAATTTCTTTATTTTCGTAAAGTTGTGTTTGCTTAAAATTTATAAAATTATTATTATACTATATACTCGTATTAATTTATAAAAGTTATATTTACTTAGAATTTGAGAGCTTTACCACGTGGTTTTTGTTTCAAATTTATAATTAATTTCAGTTTTCATTTACACATCGATATGTTTTATGTTTATATAACTAAAGATTGGCAAATGGCAAATAACTGTGTAGCCATGATGAAAACCTTTGATTATAGAAGTATACCTACCCTTTGACAAAAGAACCCTAATAAAGTTCAAACTTTTAAAAATCAAAACTATGGTCGAATCTCGACCACTGGGTGCCCACTAGTTATACACAAATCAGTCATTTAAATGTAAGCAAAGCATCCAAGCATTTAAGTAGATTTTTTATCTTTATATTTGGCAACCAATATGTCAGATTATTACTGCCATTGTCGTGCAGTTAAAAATATTACAAGCGTCGTGTGATTATTTCAATATTCTAACAAGATGGGAGCCACCCTTGTAAGACCTTTCAGGGAGTTTTTGCGGCATCTCAAAATGTCATGTTCCGTGGTGTTATTTCCCATTCACTTCACTTATGCACAATAAACTAACTATATTACGTAAAACACTACCAAATTTACAAAATATAGAGCCGAATAACACAAGATTATGAATAGAATATAAAATCTAGTACATGACAGACTAAAATCACGCCAAAAACTTCGCAAAGTACCTTATTTATAGTCAACTTTTACCTCTTATTTTTAGTCACATTTCTCAGTTGGTAACTATACAATAGCTGCAGATTTAAACTCTGTGAACGTGCATGCGTTCCAAATACATGACACACTACTCAAAATATAAGGTTAAGGAAGTATCAACATACTTACTTACAACTAACTTTGGGATCGTGGATTATTACATCTATTCACGGATATTGATATAGAGTAATATTATAAAACAGAAGAGTTTGTTTGCTTGAAAACGTTAATCTCAGAAACGTCTAGTCCGATATAAAAAAATAGTTCTGTATTAGATAGCTAATTTAGCGAGAAAGGCTATTATATCCTATAATATTATAACACTAAGACCAATTTTTCTTTTTGAGAGCTTCCGCTGCGTGCACTGCGAAAACGTTAAATTATTCCACGTGTGCGAAGTCTCCAGCAGAAGCTAGCTATTATATAGCAGAATTGGTGCCCGATTTCAGTATATTTTAGTATAGAAATATATTTTACTTTAAATTTATCCAAGTTTCGCTAATTTTTATTATATTTTATTGCCCAATAAACTTATTCGATGTCCGCGGACACCGCCTTTCTTCCCTGCGTGAGATCTGGTGAGATTTGGTTTACCCTCTCCCGACCTTGAAGCTGTCACGTTATTAATGGATGCCCCTTAAAATGATACGGCAATTGATTTTCATTTACGTTTCAGGTACCCTATACTGATACAATACATGTTTACAATATTACTGCCGACAATAATTCCTGTATATCTGTGGGGTGAAAGTGTAAGTGTCGCATGGCATATGAATGCGATACGATTCATAATAAATCTTAACATGATCAGTTTAGTGAACAGTGTAGCCCATATGTGGGGCTATAGACCTTACGATAGCAACATATATCCAGTTGAAAATGTCCTCGTATCAGCTATAGCCCTGGGCGAGGGCTTCCATAACTATCACCACGTATTCCCGTGGGATTATCGCGCGGCTGAGTTGAACAACAACTATATGAACCTGACGACTAAGTTTATAGACTTTTGCTCGTGGATGGGGTGGGTTTATGACCTGAAGACCGTCTCAGAAGACGTGATTCTAGCAAGGAGTAAGAGAACTGGTGATGGAAGCCTGACCAAGATCAAAGAGGAGATGTATCAACTGAACGAAATATCTGATACAGTCAACAGAATATCGACTCTAAATTGACTGAAATGTTAAGTAGGATTTTTTCACTGTTGGAGATTTTAGATTATACACGATATTTTAAAGAGAGGCTTATTAAATACTGATTGTTTTATAATACCTACACTTTTCTTCTAATGGTTTTGTCTATATATGTGTATATATATATATATACTATAATCTATCTATCTATCTATCTATCTTCTATCTATCTATACTATAATAAAACTGTAACAAGTCGAAATCTGTACATTAAATATTTTTTGAAAATTTTAATCAGGATTGGCTATGTTATCGATATAGAACCCAAAAATAATCTTTTTACAATTTTTGTCTGTCTGTCTGTCTGTCTGTCTGTCTGTCCCTATGATCACGCATCACTCTGAAACTACTGAACCAATCTTGACGAAACTTGACATAGTGATAATTAATACTACGAGATTACATCAAATATACTTATTGTCCCATAAAACGCAAAGGGTTCTCCAGGATAAAGGATTAAAGTCTAGAATCTAAACCCGTATTACTCTGAAAATACTGAACCAATTTTAACAAAACTTAACACAGTAATAACTCATATTACAAGGCTACATCCAGGATACTTTTTGTCCCATAAAACGCAAGAGGTTCTCCAGGATAACGAAAAACAAAAATTTTTAGTTAACGTAACTAGACTTTTTTGCGACGCCTTAGTACAAGAGCCAGCAACGTTGAAAGAACATGAATTTTAGAATACCTGGTTCTTTAATATATCAATTTTTTGTATCATAAAAGGCAAACGAACAGATGGGTCACGTGATGTTAAGTGACCACCACCCTCTATAGACACTAGCAACACCGGGGTGTCGTAAATGCGTTGCCAACCTGTATATTGGAGGAGGGTAAGGTAAGGCTAAGGAGAAAAGGAGAAGAGAGGTGAGTCTCCGGCGCTCTTACTGACCAAACGAAACACTACGATGCAAGCACTGTTATTTCACGTCGGTTTTTTGTGAGAGGTTGGTATTAGCCCGAAAGGACACTTGGTAGCCGGTTAACGTTGTATTTTTAATGCGCATTTTGATTTATGAATAGTTTAGGAACATTTTTTTTCAGTAACTTTTAAACACAATTAAAAGCATGAATTTATCACAGTCAGACACATTTTTCTATAAACAATCATATATATACCCGCTGATATATTTAATAAATAAAAATGATAAATTTCAAACCAACTATTTTTTTTAGCAAAGAACAAATTTCATTTTATTAAACATTGTTGATATTAAGATTTCACCATATACAATGAAACGACAATAAACGTAAATGTATGATTTGGGATTGACGCCATCTTAAATATATGCGTCGATTATCAGGCTATACGAAACCGAAATACCTTGGGCCGGCGAGGTGAAATATCTCGGCGTCACTTTAGATAAACACTTAAATTTCGATTCACACACATATAGAGTGCGAAACAAAGCCGTTATGGTCTTGGGTCGTCTCTATCGTTTGCTTTGTCATAAGAGTAAAATGTCCCCCAGACATAAACTCACTTTATATAAAACTTGCATCCGTCCGATTATAACGTACGGTTGTTCGGTCTTTGCACATGCGCAAAATCGTATTCAAAAGTTGCAGGTTCTCCAGAACCGAGCCCTACGTAAAATCACCGGTGCCCCATGATACGTCCGGAATAAGGATCTCCACGGGGACCTCATATATAAAAAATCACTCACACGTAGTTATTTCGAATAAGCCGCGAATCATCCCAGCCCTTTAGTGGTTTCCGCCGCGAACTATGAACCCGTACCCAACGCTGCGCAGTATAGAAGACGATTGGGACACATTTTACCGACCCTCCTGATTCAATCACGTCAGCGAAAGAACAGTTCCAGCCTATCTCTTCAAACAAAGCGTGTTCACGCCCACGCCCGCATAACGACAGATTACGCCGCCGTGATCTGGGGATAAATTTCGCTCCCGAACACCAGATTAGGCCCCGCTTGGCAACGGCTCAAACCTAAGTCCGTTCCCTCGGCGGGGAGCCCTTGAGTACTCTGCTCACGCAATACAGTACCACAAAACTTTACATCAATGCTACAACATCACACACATCACCTATACACACGTGCACGCCTACACGCTTACACGCTGTTTTTCTTTTTCAGAGAAATAGACGACAAAGAGTTCTACCCTTATTTTTCTCCATTCTATCCTATCCTATATAGTTAAGAGAACTTTTTCCGATACAAAATACATACAGGAGTTGTTGAGGCACACATGCCCGGTACACATGCATGTTTCAATAACTTATATACGTATATCTAGATAGATTAGCTTAAGTTAGCTCAGATAGGACGCAATTTTTGCACAAAACAGGCAACAGCCCAAGCCGAGGTGCGCCGTGCACACTTGAATTGGTCGCTCAAACATCTCAATTCGGTTGAGTGCTTTCAGCGCTCGCCTCAATAGTTCGATGAAGCTGTAAAGACCATTCCAGGTCAACAGCGTATACATTTCGAAAAAAAAAAATGCGTCGATAACATACGCTGCCACAATTATCGCTATCTTTATCGTGCAGCCAGTAGTACTGCACGAAACTATACCTATAGCTATATTCTATACACATATTATTTTTATAGCAATAAATCGGTGTAAATATTGAGTTAATAACTGAATTTGTTTGAAAGATGAAATTTGTACTTATTTATATCTAAATATAATAGTAATAATAAAATTACTGCTGTTCTAGCATGGGTTAAGATTACTTTTATTTTTATTTCCAAAAAATAGCATCAAGCACATTATTGTCAATACCATATATGTCTTTCAATAATAATTCCATTTTAATAACGTTTCAAAGTTAGTGAAAAAATACATCCTAAATTTTAAAAATCAATATTTTTGTCTGTAAAGGTACGATATACACAAATAAACGCAACTCTTACCGGCAGCCAAGTAGCCCGTTGTTCGGATGAATATAATATATAAAACTGGCTTGACTGATTCTTTCCGGTATGGCCTCTGCCTATGTAGGTATTTTCGCCAATATCAAGTGTGACAAATACACGATATAAACTTAATGCCAAATATTTAGTGTAACAATTTAGAATAATCTATAATAGAAACATATCAACATGGATAAATTACCAAAAGGTGATTGGTACTATGTTGTGAGTGGTACAGAGATTATTTATAAAAATATATTGGAAATATATTTAAAATACGTTTTCGAAACAGTTTATAACTCTTAGACAATAGTTTCAAGCAAGTGACAGTTGACGGCGTTTCGGCGCGATGTTTGACGCTTCGATACGGTGTTCATATATTTTTCTTTAATACAATGGAGTATAAAAAGGTTTTAATACAAGTTGAGAATTTTTATGATAAAGTAAGTGGTAGAGATGTTTATTTAGTTTTATGTAGGTTAGTTTTCATCTTAATTGATCCTGGTAGATGTTTTTTTTTCTTCGAATTGACTACGCTATTGTCCGAGCAAGGTCTTAACAGCTTCACCGGCCTACAAACAATGGAGTGTTTGATGGTGCTACGAACGGGTACTAGGCTTATTAAAAAAAAAATTACATGTAATCTGGGTATATGTATCAGTGAATCCGTGGATAGTTTGGATTCACAGAAATCAGTGAAAGGTGCAAGCGCGGTGTGTTTGGCGGTATGTCAAAGGGCGCAAGGTCCTCTGTGCATGCCGTGTAATACTGGTACGACGAGTGTTCGACAAAGCAATTTGAATGTTATGTTAATACAGATAGAGTTGCAGATGTTTTTGAGTACTTCGTCAATAGTGCAAAGTTCGTATTTTAACCTGTAGCTTTGGAAATGTAACGTCACAAAAAACCATAATCTTCATCATCATCATCATTGGCAGCTCTTCTCGCAGAATATATATACAATGCAGAAAATAAGCCTCCTCTCTTTTAAAAATAAAAATATGTAATTGAAATCTATCGAGTAATTTTTGGATCTACGTAGGTCAGACTTTGACCAGTGTATATGTATATTAGTAAGATTAAAAAAAAAACAAATTCCATAATATTATAAAAATATTATATTACACCTAACTTAAAAATATAAAAAATACCTATACCTATACATTAAAAAAAATACTGAAGATTAATTTGACCCGCAAAAAGCTAACGTCACGCAATATGGAGATATTGTCACCCATCCAAGCACTGACCACGCCCGACATTCTTAACTTTGGTGATCGGGCATGAACCGGTGGACGTTGACGACAAAACATTTCTATCTACGCGTCTCTCTCGCATATTTGTGACGTCACATAATATTAAATAGAAACAATTTGAATCTTACAGTTATACAAGTAGGGTTGCAAAGGTTTTTGAGTAGGTATTTTGTTAATAGTGCAAAGATTGGGTTTTGTGTGCCTGCGTATTTCGTTTAGATTGACATTTTAAAACTCGCAATACCTTTTGAGTGTAATGGCCGATTTTAATAATTCAAAAAGTTATCTACAGGTACTGAAACAGTCTTAGTTTAAAAATATTTTTTTGGATATGGATTAATATATAGACATGAATAACATAGTCTTTTACGCATGGTATAGTTTTTATTAAGATTTATTTCACAAATGTAGTTATAGTGACATAATCACAATAGGTAGACATATAGTACCGCGAGGTTTTTTATAGATAATGATATGTTCTTTAATGTTGTAGAACATATTTTTGTTCTATCATTCATAGTTATCGGGGCGCATGCGATGAAATACATTTTATGCCAAATTTTTTTAATACCTTTGATTACATTATTGAAATTTTTGTAGAAATCCCAATTTTTTTCTAAAAAAAAATATAGCCTATGTTACTAAGGCTTTTTTTTTCGAAATGTCTACGCTATTGACCTAGCAAGGTCTTAACAGCTTCACTGGACTACTAAGGCGAGCGCTTAAGGCACTCAGCCGATTTTATTTTGGCAGCCAGCTCAAGGGTGCACGACACACCTCGGCCTGGCTGATGCCTGTTGCATGCAAAATTGCGACCTATCTGAGCTAACCTAAGCTAAGCTATCTAGATATACGTATATAAGTTATTGAAACATGCATGTGTACCAAGCATGCCTGCCTCAACAACTTCTATATGAATTTTGTGTCGGAGAAATTTCTCTAAACTATATAGGATAGGATAGGGAAAAATAAGGGTAGAACTTTTTGTCTTTTATTTCTCTGCAAAAGAAAAACAGCGTGTAAGCGTGTAGGCGTGCACGTGTGTATAGGTGATGTGTGTGATGTAAGGTTTTGTGTCACTATATCGCGTGAGCAGCGTACTCAAGGGCTCCACGCCGAGGGAACGGACTTAGGCTTGAGCCGTTGCCGAGAGCGGCCTAATCTGGTGTGCGGGAGCGAAATTTACCCACAGACCACGGCGGCGTGATCTTTGGTTATGCGGGCGTGGGTGTGAATACACTCTGTTTGAAGAGACTGGCTGGTGCTGATTGTTCGCTGACGTGATTGAATCAGGAGGGTCGGTAAAAATGTGTCGCGGTCGTCTTCTATATTCTGCAGTGTTGGGTACGGGTTCATAGTTCGCGGCGGATACCACTAACAGGCTGGTATGATTCGCAGCTTTTTCGAAATAACTACGTGTGAGTGATTTTATATACGCCCAGACAGAAGGCATCTCCAGCTCCCTGTGCAGATCCTTATTCCGGACGTACCATGAGGCACCGGTGATTTTACGTAGGGATTGGTTCTGGAGAACCTACAACTTTTGAATACGATTTTGCGCATGTACAAAGACCGAACAATCGGACGGATGCAAGTTTTATATAAAGTGAGTTTATGTCTGACGGACATTTTACTCTTATGACAAAGAAAATGATAGAGACGACCCAAGATCATAGCGGCTTTGTTTCGCACTCTATATGTATGTGAATCGAGATTTAAGTGTTTATCTAAAGTGACGCCGAAATATTTCACGTCGCCGGCCCAAGAGGTATTTCGGTTTCGTATACCCTGATGGTCGACGATGCATATATTTAATGGCGTCAATCCCAAGTCATACGTTTACGTTTATCGAGGTTTGATTGCATATGGTGAAACCTTAATATCAATAATGTTTAATAAAAAGAAATTTGTTCTTTGCTATGGAAAAAAATAATTGTTTTGAAATTTATTATTTTTATTTATAAAATATATCAGCGGGTATATATATATAATTGTTTATAAAAAAATGTGTTTGACTGTGATAAATTCATGCTTTTAATTGGGTTTAAAAGTTACTGAAAAAAAATGTTCCTAAACTTATTCATAAATCAAAATTAATTAAATCAAAATGCGCATTAAAATTACAACGTTAACCGGCTACCAAGTGTCCTAAATTCTGTCTATTGATATATTAATAATTTGTGTAGGTGGTAGAGCCACGCTGAAGCTATTACTGGTTTCAGCATGAATGGGTCAGCTTATTCGGGCTAATACCATCCTCTCACAGAAAAACGGCGTAAAATAACATTGATTGCATTGTAGTGATTCATTCGGTCAGTGAGAGCGCCGGAAGCCTACCTCTCTTCCCCTTTCCTCCTCTCCCTTCCCTTACCCTCCACCTCCCCCATATACAGGTTGACAACGCACTTACGACACCCCTGGAGTTGCTAGTATCTATAGGCGGTGGTGGTCACTTAACATCACGTGAGACACCTGTTTGTTTGCTTCCTATGATACAAGAAAATATATATTGATATATTAAAGAATCAGCTATTCTAAAATTCTTGTTCTTTTAACGTTGCCGGGCTCTTGTACTAAGGTGTCCCAAAAAAGTCTAGTTACGTTAACTAAAAATTTTTGTGTTTTCGTTATTCTGGAGAAACCCTTGCGTTCTATGGGACAAAAATCCCGTATCCTGGATGTAGCCTTGTAATATCAATTATCACTGTGTTAAGTTTCGTAAAAATTGGTTCAGTACTTTCAGATTAATACAGGTTTAGATTCTAGACTTTAGCTATCAGCATTATTATTATATTCTGTTATATTGAATAAAATATTGAAGAAAATTTTCCATAACTTTATCAAATTCGCTGTAATGCATTACAAATGGTCAAATTTTCAGTATATTGGAATTTGACCTCGAATAACTTTTAAGTGGTTAGGTTTTTGGAAAAATCGTAAGAGACCTTTTTTGTAGAGCGTTCAATTCTCTACAAAAATATGTACAGGGATTTTTTTTATGACTAATGATGGGCAAGCAATAAAAATCAGAAGGTACAAACGAATATTTTTCTATGTTATTCTTATGGAAAATAAAGAAGTGCGATGCGGATATCCTTAATATTAATATTAAGCGCTCAAATTTTAACTGGGATCTCCTTACATGTAAATTGAACTTATAA
>JACEII010000423.1:20842-38901 GCA_014332785.1 Antheraea mylitta | reverse complement strand
GTGTGATACATGGTTAGATTCGTCTCGAAAAGCTCTATATAATGCAATAATTGCCTAAATTATACATATAATAGCTAAAAAGTTATACAATAAAAACATGTGATTTTACAGTAATTCTCGATTTTTCTACTTTTTACTTTGGCCTTTTTTGGCCTTTCTAAGCAATTTAATTGTGTAAGTTTGTGATATTGTTTGATAATACACTATTATAAACATGATTCATACAAAAATAAGTTAAAATTCAACAATTTTCGAGAAGCTACGAATTACGACTTATCAATGTTTACTTTTACAAATATTAATATTATACCATTATTTTTGTGTCTATACGTGCCTTTTTATACAAAAACAATTATTATTAACAGATTACGACAATATCTTAATTAATTACACGAAAAAACATCAATTAAAGTTTCTAAAATGACCCTATTCAAATCGTCCTCACAGTACGGTACGCGGTGCCAGACCAATGCGTGACACGCGCGCGCCAATATATTATTACTGTTCTACGCGTCGCTTACAATTATAGTATATTTTTGATATAGGAGTTATGTTTTGGATTTAACATTTTCCCACTTATAATTTTAATGAATTATTAATTTATAGACTTGTTCTCGGCGTTACCTTTGTAGTTCTTTTTACGTTATAACAGTCACAGTATAAACTCTTTATGAAGAATTAGAAGGGATTGAGACTTTTTTGTCACAGTTGTTGTCAGAGTTTTAATTATACAGAGAGATAGGAACAAATAAATAGTATTGTGGTTAAGCAACCAAATTGAACTCATTTTCACGTTATAAAAAAGTTTTTCGTTATAACGAATGACGTTATAAAAGAGTTTTCACTGTATATTATTTATTTATTTCAACTTTATTGTACACCAATTATATACATCTTTTTACTAATTATATACATTTTTTATTATAAAGAGATAGTGAGTTTGTGACCTTGTGACGTTGTAGGGGGTAATCTCGGGAACTACTATTCAGATTTGAAAAATTCTTTCAGAGTTATATAGCTCATTTATCGAGGATGGTTATAGGTTATATATCATTACACTAAGATCGATAGGAGCGGAGCACCAATGAGGAATGTTTAAAAATCGGGTTTTTTCCTCTTAAGACCTTCCCCTGCGTGTTAGTGTTAGCCTAAAGTACCTATTCCACGCGAACGAAGTCGCAGGCTAAGGCTAGTTCATTATAAGATGACGAAGACATTAAATAAGTTCCTAATATTTAGTATGAATATTCAATAGATAATAATTTAAGAACCATAATGATAAGATTATTTTTATTATTATAAATACATTTATGTAGATGAATCTGTATTAGAAAATTAAACGTCTATGTTTAATAAGAAAAAAAAATGAAGTAAATATATACTTCTAAGACCTAATAATAAATGACTGATAAAGAAAGTATCTAAATTAGTTGTACGAGTATATGTCTTTATGCTTTCTTCAATTTCAACATCAAAGGATGTCTAGCCAACTTTTTGTACATATTGTAGCTACAAATGGGTTGATCGATTTAATTACGGATGTTCAGTCTTCCGGTTAAGTTAACAATTTCATCTCGTCTTTAATAAAAATGTTTCATACTTTTTGCGTTACTCGTTTAGAAGAAGTTATGAAAAATAGATAAGTAGTTTGTCTTATATATCTTTTTTGTTCTTTAAAAATCAAGGTTACTGAAATAGTAAATACTTTAATTATTAATTTATTATAGGCATAAAAAGTTATCAAGTTATGTTGGGGAGATTGAATTCGCTTATAAGCATATATAAAATATATTCTATACTTGTCTAGTAGAAACAAGATGATTGGTCGAGGTTTTTATTTCGACTGCGTAATGTAGAAGATGCCTTTTTATGCTCTAACAATTGGTTAATTTCTTGAGATATCAAATTTCGTATAACTTAAAAACCTATCGTGTGTATTGAAGAACATCGAAACCAAATCATACGCAAAATATTTATTAATTTATTTGTTAATACATCAGCACAATTGCTGATATATCTATAACACACAAATGTGTTGAATTTCTTGAATTATTGATCATTATATATGTTCACTTATTAAAGTTAGTTTACTGGTTCGCAGTAGGTATCGAGTCCGCTTTTAAAACAATGTACTAAATTAGCAGATACTATTTCATTAGGGATTCGGTTCCAGTTTAATACCACTCCATTGCTAAGGAAATTATAAGTAATGTTTATGCATAAAAGTGTTCAACTTATTCTAGTTTGATTTCCTTTTGTAGATCTTATTGTGTCTCTAAATATATATATTTCTCCTAAGTAAGACAGGTTATAGAATATCAGTTAGCTCGTTATTGTTGTCAAGTTAGCTTTTAAAACAAGGCATTTAAAAGGAATTAGCAGATACAATAGTAATATATACATAATGCTAATATATATAATGAAATGTCATTAGGGAATCGGTTCCAGTTTAATAACACTCTCTTATTGCGGAAATTGTGTGCTACTTTAGTTTGATTTCCTCTTGTATACATCTTATTGTGTGTCTTAATATATATATTTCACGTAAGTATGGCAGATTATAGAATATTAGCTAACTCGTTACTAAATCAAGCAGTAAGTTGTTTTTTTAACGATATTGAATAGAATTGAAAAGATCTTACTCGACTGAGAGCTGCGGGATGTGGATAAAGATTTACAAGACAAGATTCCCGTCGGGTGCGGTAATCCCATCTGGTCTCTAAATGGGGTAGTTCCATTGTGTCGCATATCGACTGAACATGGGCAGCTGCCGGGGCTGACTGGGGACCAAATATGGCCGCTACGCCGCTTCGTAGCAGGTGACACACTAGTAACAAAATTATTTTTTGCTTAAATTCATATAGATTTTCTGAGCTGTCGATGCTTAAAAATACTTATATACGACGTTGCATTGATTTTGTAACATAGAATACTTAACAACGAAATGAAAGTAAGTAGTAGAAAATGAGTTAAAAATATAAAAATCACTTAAACGAGACAGTAAATGACGGAACATTTACTATTAAAATCACTTATTAATACTGGTCCTGATTAAGGTTAGGATTACAAATGCAAAACCGGTGAAACTATCACTAACTATAACTATCTTAGGTAATAGTGTTAGGTTTCACAATAAAGTCTCAAAACAAGTTACCGATTTGCCGGATTGCAAATTTAAGCACCACGTCAAGCTGGTTTTAATGTCAATAGGATATTATAGAGTGGATCAGTAAAGTAAATGATGATGTCTGGAATTGACTCCTCTCTGTGCATCCACTATAAGCTATTGTATGATGTATTGGAAATATATGTAAAAAATTGTACACGATCGAGTTTTATGCCGGTTCTTTTCAATGGCTGGGTTGTTTTCCGAACCGGAGGTAGTTTTTGACGTTCATAAGCGCCTTATTAGGGTCTAAATTAAATAAAGTATTTTTGATTTTGATCAAGTTTTTTATGAAGTAATGAGGCATTGCATTCCACAGGATGTTATATTTTTATAAAAACTTTACCGGTAATCACACAGAAAAAATATTCGTTATAGATAATGCTTTTAAAAACGTTAAATCGTAATAATAAAATGTGTTAATGACAATTGTTTTTGTAAAAAATAAAAAAATTATGTCAAAATAAACAAACCTCGTTTAGACGCATGAAAACTATCCTGAGGAGATATTGTCTCAACTTGAGCGAGTAACTTTGCTCGTGGCAGAATCACACGATCCGCGTTAACTCTTTCCACAGCGTATCGAAATGCAACTTCTTGTTTGTCGTCTTCTGGATGGAAGAGACCACCTACAGAGTGTTAGATTGTTTTAGTGACGAAAGTTATCTAAAAAGGTTTTTTATTGGTACCCAATCTTTTAGTAGATTGTTACTGTCATTGTCTAGTAGGTAATGATATTACAAGTTTCTTGCGATCATCTCAATGAACGATCAAGATGGTGGCCGTCTGGTTAGAACTTTCCAGGGAGTTTTTGTGGCAAGTCAATATTCATGCTCAGTGGTTTACATACAACAACCTACACGGTTAATGTTGTTTTTACAAATATTTTCGTTAAAGCTTGTGACTGAACATTAATTAAAATATAATAAAAAAATATGTAGGCAACTTTTAATACGATTTATTTTATATTCAAGAAACAATACTGATATAAAAACATTTTCAAAAAGTTATGCTATACTAATACAGTATTTCATAATTCTAATTTGGAATTTAATTGAAAGATATAGAACCAATTACTTTTAAATTACCTTTGATCGATTATTGTAATTGAAATCATTGGAGCTATTAAGCTCAGGATTTAAAGACAATTTGCTCTAAATTGCCTGTCATCTTTCTTTTGTAGTAAAGTTTTTAAATTTATTATATTGTTTTATGAATTAATTGTGTACATACATTATTGTATTTACCCTAACTGCTATTATAAAGAGAAAAGGTGAGATTTTATATTTGTAATGGATAAAGTTAATATTTCAAGAAAAATATTTATTCATAAAAAATATAGAGAGATATATAAGAATATAAATATATAAGAGAGAGTTGAGCACCCGTCTGCGGCTTAATTTGCTCGTGTGCGCATTTCCTTGTAGTCAAATCGGTAAACACACAGCATATTCGTGACTATTTTTACTAAATCACAGTACCTATAAGCCACCTCTAAGAACTTCGTTCCAAAAATACTTAACCGATTTTAAAAATTCTCAACAAGAAACATAGTCTTTTATTTTAAAAATTTACATGAATGCAAGCAAAGCCGTAAACAAAGTCTAGTAGATTATATTTGTTAACCATAATACTTGTGCTCGTTAGTAGGTAAAGAATAAAATGGATTAGTTTTACAGGAAACACTGTTGAATACACGGTACCAGTGTACCGATTTATATTACAAAAAAGTGAAATATGTATTAAATACTTGCTTTAAAAAGGTATCGTACTAAATGCACCGCGCTCGTCGGAGGCCAGTTCGCGTTATCCTTTTTTCGCAAGTCTAACCAAACCTAACCAAAGCGAGACAAAAGAGAAAGATGGCGAACATTCAGCGAGCGCGGTACATTTAAAACGTAACTTTTTAAAGCAAGTATTCAGTACGTATTTAACTTTTTGTAATAACACCGTTCAAGTTTTATGATTTAAAAATTCTCGCAATTTATGTGAAAGAATGAAACAAATTTAGTACCTATTTATTATATAGTAGAGCAATTACAATATTTTTTTTATGACACAATTAATTTATGACAATTGTCGAACCGCCCATTCATTCTTTTGAAGTTCCACATTTGATCAATAGATGGCGATAAGGGTATGTTGGGTGGAATAACGGGAAGTGTTAATTGAGAATATATTCTGATAAACCGTTTCAACATAATCTTCTATGTGTAATTATCAATCGTTTATATTATTTAGGTACTTATATGAATTACGTATATCAGTGGTAATGATATTAAACGACTGTAATAAAAATATTTTACAAAATATGTGTTTAAAAAATATATAATTAAAATAATTTTACTCACCTATTCGTATAGTATCTGGCAGAGCTGAGAGTTGACCGAAAAATAATATAAAGAAAATCGCATTGGATCCTCTCATCCTGAAACAAAGTCATCTGAATAATAACAATATATTGTTATATAATGCTATAAACTAGGATATAAAGGATGTTGACGTTACAAAAAATTCGAAAACTGGCCATTTACATTATTTAAAAACTATTATGACATTTCAAAATGGAACTTTTTGGCTTTAAGATGCGATTCGTTTCATCTGTTTAGTTTGTTACTTCATTTTACATTTTGGCGCCGCGGTCTTAAATGATGCATGTATATGATACCATGAAGATAACTTCTGAGAATTTTAGTAGTAAGATTTATTACGATTTTAAGATTACTTTAACGCCTCAGCGAAGTGTCGTTCCCTCTTAAATTGCTTTTGGCAATAAAGTACCATCCAAGTTGACTGTTTATAGCTGCTTTGCAGAATTCCAATGCAGGTATGGTAATTTCAGTGATTGTCGTTTGTCTATCGGTGTGAACAACGAAAATGTTTAATAAAGGCCTTATCATAGAAACATACACCTTACATAAGATTCGGGTATCCTAAAGCATAAACATGAGTCAGATACTATCAATTATACAAAAAATCGAGCCGTCACTGGACGCCTGGCAGATATGAAACATCAAAATTGTTTTGTATAAGTCATTTGCATATAAGATCAGATTAGGACAGAAATCAGTTATGGCATAATGAAAAGATAAAGCTAAAAAAGTACAAATTAGTTCCATAGAATAATGACTGTTTAATTATGTTATTACATAAATATTATTTTTTTTGAAATACAAAAATCTAACTAGGCGCTAAGGAGGTTTGTTTGCAGACATTTATCAAAGAGCGCTAGGTCGTCGGCGCATGACGCGTACCTAACACTAGTAGAACAAGTGGCCTACCAGATAGAGTTGCAATTTTTTTTGAGTATTTCTTTAACAGTGCAATGTTCGCATTTTGCGTCGCCACGCCAACAATCAGGTTTACCCTCCGCCTATATATGTTTCACATCAAAAACATTGGGCTTTGAAAAACTGTGTTCACGATCAGTGGCGGATTTGCAACCTTGGCCGCCTCAGGCCATGTAGTAAGTACCAGTCACCCCTTTCTCAGCATCAATCATATTGAGTACATTATATGTTTACTTTTTTGACAAGTTTTTTTAAGAATTTTTGTTATACGATGCGGTGCAGTGCGGCTCACCATAATGTGCGCGAGCCTTTAGAATGTTTACGTACTTTGAGTTATTTCTTATCATCAGTGAATTTTTGTCACTACTGGCGGCACCTAATATCTGGTCGCCCTAGGCCCAGGCCTCCTGGGCCTTAGGGCAGATCCGCCAGTGTTTACGATGGATCCCTCAAAATTTAATGAGATTCAAAAAATGAGCCTCATCACATGGTGCAATGCCATGTTTGTGAGATTTAACGAAGGGACATCAAATTTATGTGGGATATAGTCATAGGTGACAAAATATGGATCTAGAGCTACGATTGAGAACAAATCAGCGATTGTGCAGGAGATAACCATAGTAGTGAGTATGCGATCTGCCGCTAAGCAGTCGATAGCTACTGTTTTTATAAACCTGAACACATGAATACTGTCACCTTGGAGGATCATCATATAGTGAATAGCAATTTGGTACAAAACTAATTGTATCAATTGCATCTTGGTCTATAACAATGTCATCACACGGTTAGACAAACAATTTTTATGAAGCGAAATACGCAGATATTATGGGTCATCCTCCATACAATCCTGATTTAACGCCATGCGACTTTTTTCTCTAATCAAAAATCAAGACCTATTTACGCTGTCAACGATTTTCAACACCACAAGATGCTGTTGAAGGCTATTGAATAGCATGTTTCCGAGGTTATCACGAGGGAATGGCATTAATGGTTACAAAAGTGGTTAGTTCGTATGTAAAAATGCTTTGAAGGTAAAGGAGAGTATTTTGAGATACAATGAATCATTTTTGAGCAATAATTTTTTTTTTCTTATTGGAAGGAAGTTTCTTACAGCAGGCTTGGTGGAGATAGGGATTTTGCTGCGCGACCGAACTGAAAAAAATGTGATAGTAAAATCGTAACGAAAAGTGCTTGGAATAAAACCGTTAAATGAGACGTGCGCAGGCGCGACAGTCGTATACACAAGCGAGTAGCGTATAATACCTTTCTCTTTCTCCTTTTTTGTAATTATTTCTATTTCTATGTAATTTTATGTTGTCAAACAAAAATAAAGAGACATATTTTGTTATTTTAATTGATAATTTGAATTACGATTACATAAAATTGAGCACGATTTTTTTTTGCAAATTGTTTCGATTCTACATTAGCCTAAGGAACTTCGTTCCTACCTGGTGTCCCACGACACGACATTATTTTTCATTTTTGAAATGTTTAGTGCGCCCCACTAAATACAAATGTACACTACACTATACACTAAATAATAGCGTTGTATACATTAAATTAAAGTAGGTATTTTATAGCAAATAAAGATTTTAATATCATATAATTTTTATTTACGTAGTCAAAACTCCTTTTTCATAATTATTAGAAAATTAACAATTCATTTTTTTTATCCCACGAATAAAACTCACTATCGTAACGTATGACGTCACAATTTCCGTGACATTGTTCTTATTTATTGTTGATCGAAGTTCAACAAGAATATAAAAAATAAAACATTAACAAAAAACATGATAAAATTATGCAATATTTTTGAAGCTATAAAGTCTTTTGACGTGTTAGTGAAAAAGATGAGAGTAAATTTTACGATCCGGGCGGATATCGTCATGAAAAACCGACATCCTGAAATTATTACGATGCGCGTGCACACCGGTCACGAAAAACCGGCACCCTGAAGTTAGCTATTGTCAACACTTTGTTTCTTTATATTTGTTGTTTGTATTTCTTTGTATTAAAACTTTCAATGTATTAAATATCTTTTTTCTATTATTAGTGTCGTTTTTTCTACAAACGTGACACAAATGAAGGTTTAAATTTTTGAATAAAAGATTTTTATATTGTTACGACAAAGAAGTATAACTTCTAACGCGTGTACATAAGTACACACACACACACACATTTCTTTTTTGTAAAACAACAGATGACTAATATATAAATTCAATATTTTTTAAAAGTTTCTACATGTTTTTAAGACATGCATAATTTTGGAATATTTTGTTCTCAAATAAATGTACCAAAAATTTAACTGAGTAAAGAAGAAGGACTTTTATATACTTCCATATTCAAATATAATACTGTCTAGTACATTGTAATAAATAACATCACATTACTAATACGTAGTTCTTTTTTACAAAGAGCAGTGAAGTTAATGTTCTCGAGTGAAGCAAATTGCCATTCTCGGGCCCGAGGTCTCGTTAGAACGTTTGTTTGTAATAGTACACAATATATGTTACAACATATAATACTTACAACGCCTATTACCTCTATGTCAAAAAATTACATTCTATATTTATTTTATCGCTTTGTAATGCTTTAGTATATTTTATAAATGAAGTATGTATATGGAGATGCCATATTCTTACACTCATATGTACTAAAGATCAAATGAACTTGAAAAAGTTGTACATATTAATTTGACTGAAGTCATATTATTTTTATATTTTCGTATATTTTGGTAACATACATTTTATTATTATTAATATATGTGTTAGTATGTGTTTAGTCACATAAGAGTAAAAAAGTCTGTGTTATTAATCAATTTTTTAGGATTTTTTTTTTTCTCGAACTGACTACGCTATTGACCTAGCAAGGTCTTAACAGCTTCACCGGACTACTAAGGCGAGCGCTTAAGGCACTCAGCCGATTTTATAATGGTAACTAGCTCAAGGGTGCACGGCACACCTCGGCTTGGCCGTTACCCGTTGCATGCAAAAATCGCGACCTAACTTAGCTAACCTAGCTAACTATTCATATATGTTTGTGTTGTTGAAACGTATATGAGTACCAGCATATCCGCCTCAACAACTCCTCCATATATATTTTTATCGGAAAATTTAAGAGAGTTTTTCAGTTCGATAAGGGAAAAAATCTTTCACCAAATAACCCTTCCACAAAGATGTGTAGCGTGTAGGCGTGCACGTGTGTGGAGGTGATCGTGTAGTGTTGTAGCAGTGATGTATGGGTGTGTCACCGTATCGCGCAAGCAACGCACTCAAGGGCTCCCTGCCGAGGGATCGAACCTAGGCTTGAGCCGCTGCCGTGGGAGGCCTAATCGGGTCTGCGGGAGCGAAGTTAACCCCCAAACCGCGGCGGCGCGATCTGTGGTTACGCGGGCGTGGGCGTGAGCACGCTATATTACGTGGGACAGGCTGGTACTGATCGTTCGCTGACGTGATATCGTCGGGAGGGTCGGTAAAAATGTGTCGCGGACGTCTTTTATAACGCCCGGCGTTGGGCACGGGTTCGTAAGTAGTGGCGGATACCATTAACGGACTGGGATGAATCGCGGCTCGCTCGAAATGGCTAGTAGTGAGTGATTTAATATACGCCCAGATAGACGGCATCTCCAGGTCCCTGTGGAGATCCGCCTTCCGGACGTACCAAGGAGCACCAGTGATTTTACGCAGAACCCGGGTCTGCAGTTTCTGAAGATTATCGAGATTATTCGCGTGGGCGAAAACCGAACAGCTATACGTCATTACCGGACGAATACAAACTTTATATATTGTGAGCTTGTGTCTGAGGGACAGTTTGCTCTTCTGGCAGAGTAAGTAATGGAGGCGACCCAAGACCATAGCGGCTTTGTCTCGCACTCTCTTAATGTGTGGCTCGAATGTTAAATGATTATCTAAGGTGACGCCGAGATACTTGACCTCGGTGGTCCAAGGTATCTCGGAATCGTATAGCCTTATGGGCTTTAACTTATTATCGCGATATCTAGGGTCGAAGAGTATCGCGGCACTCTTATCGGGGTTAATTCCTATTCGCCATCGAAGAAACCAATCACCGAGTGTGCTAACGGCTTTTTCGATGCGATTCCTGAGAATTTTCGGCTGCCAGCCAGAGGCGTAGATGACTGTGTCATCAGCATAACAACCTACCTCGACTCCCGGGAGCTTAGGTAGGTCGCTGATGAACAGGTTGAAGAGGGTGGGCGCGAGAATAGAACCTTGCGGCACTCCTGAGCGTATCGGACGGGGCGATGAGAGTTCGCCGTCTACTCTAAAACGGAAGGTTCTATCGGCTAGATAATCGCGGAGGATATGAACTAACCTATCGGGTATGCCGGCTTGATTTAGCTTGAATATAAGCCCTTTGTGCCAGACCTTATCGAAGGCCTTCGCGACATCGAAAAAGACAGCTATTGTACGTTTCGGATTAGTGTTTCCCACGGGCGGATCCGGCGCCGGATGCGGATCTTTATTGAAATTAGCGAATATGTACTCCGTGAGGCGGAGCACTTGATCCGGACAAGAGTGTTTGGCGCGAAATCCAAACTGCTCGGGTGGAATTAAATTTTGAACGTTAATCGTGTCCTGGAGACGGTTCAGAAGGAGCCGCTCGTAAAGTTTCCCTAGTGTATCAAGCAAACTAATCGGACGATAGCTATCGGGAAGCGTAGCTTTCTTGCCGGGCTTGTGAATCCCTATCACTACGGCCCTCTTCCAGACGGCTGGAAAATGGCCCTGGGACATGGCCGCATTGAAGATGCAGACCAATAGAGCTATGATGCGATCAGGAAGGAGCTTCAGAACCTCGTTCCTGATCCCATCGGGACCTGGGGACTTCCTAGGCTTGAGACGCTTGATGGCAGCCGAGACTTCGTCGAACGTTATCGGGGTTAAGGTATCCGCCGGCGGAGACGCGAGTGCATGCTCTACGGCTGTATCGATGGACTCTATGATGGAAGGGTCAGTATTATCAGTGTTTGGCGAACACTGTTTCTCTAAGCTCGCGGCGAGACATTCTGCTTTATCAGAGTTATCGAACGCGGGAGGCAAACCGGGGCCTCTATCTAGAGGGGGCATTGGGATGACCGTATCGGACTTGAACTTTCGCGTGAGAGCCCAGAATGCCAGGTGAGACGGCTGGAGATCCTCCAGAAACCTGTCCTACCTGTCACCCCGGATCTCAGAGATACGAGATTTGACTGCTTTACGTAAGACACGTAAGCGTTCGCGGTTCTCAGCGGTCGGGTAAGCGTCGTGAGCACGAGTCGCGGCGTTCTTTTCCGTGATCAATGCTCTCGCGTCGTCAGGGAGTATAAAACGGCGTTCGTTCGCCGCTTGTACCTCTTTCGAGGTCTCCCTGGCGGCGGTCTGGAGATAATCGACCAGGGAATCGATGGCCGAATCCGCGTCGGCTTTGGACACTAACACGTCCGGAATACTGTCTAAACTGTTAGGCGACGGACTATTTTTAAAATACTCTCTAAGTTTCGCGTAATCGGCCACTCTGATCGGCGTCGGACTAAAGTCAGAGTTGTGTCCTAACTGTAATAAAACCGGGCGATGGTCCGAGTCGAGTTCGTGTATGACTGATATGAGTCGTATAGGAAGCGCGACATTTTTTAATAAAGCTACGTCTAAAACTGACGGTCGGCAGTTATCTTGATAGTGTGTGGGTTCCGGAGGGGCTATGACGTCAAATGCGAGAGCCTCACCTAGTTCGTCGAGTATCCTCCCGTTGCGAGAGGTACGCGGACTATTCCAGATGACGTTCCCGCAGTTGAGGTCCCCCGCTATAATAACCGAATTACCTAAATTAAATAGCGCCTGCAGATCGGATTCGAGCAATGCTTTATTTGGCGGTTGGTACGCGGAGACAAGAATAATATCAGAGTGGCCCGTCATCGCGACGCGGCATACTGACGCTTCCATATGAGTGAGCGCGGGCGGATCTAACGGCATGCAATAAAGCGAACGCCTAAAGTAAATTAACGTGCCGCCCCCGCGGGCGACACGGTCATTTCTAACGATACAGTAGTTCGCGATTCTCGGATTTCGCATACTCGGTTTTAACATCGTTTCCTGGATGAGGAAAACGTCAATCTGTCTGTAGCGTAAAAAGTCAGCTACTAGATCGCGCTGTGTCCGAAGGGATCTCGCGTTAAAAAACGAGAGGCAAAGACCGCGAGGTTTAACTTTATTCATTCCCGGGAATTTAAAAATAATTAGTATTTGGGCGATTGTGAACGGACGAGGCGCTGTATGGTGGCTCCGATAGCCGGAAAGCGCGCTAGAGCATTAATGAGTTGTACCCCGCGGGGGTTCTCTTCTACCAGGGCGTAAAAGGCGAGCACCTCCTGCATGTCGTGCTCTATAAGAAGTTGCTCCATCCAATCAAACTTCTCCTCGAGAGAAGAAGATGATGAAGGAGCCTGGGTCGCCTTAGGTGGCGGCGCCAGAGGCCTTGAAGAGGGTGGCGAACGCGGTGTAGGTGCGGGCGCTACCGGGGCGCGGGAAGCGCCCGGCAGGCCCGGGAAGGCCTCCACGGACATGAGAGGTGGAGGCGGACGGCGGGCGGCGGGTGCAGACGCCCTGGGCGCCTGCCTCGCCTGACGAGGGCGTTGTGTGCGCGGCGCGCGGGGACATCCGCGATAGTTCGCGGGGTGACCCGCGTTACCGCAGAGCACACAGCTGGGAGGGTCGGGAGTGCCAGGAGCGCGCTCGCACTCCTTCGTGGCGTGGTCTCCCAGGCACTTGACGCACCTGGGGCGAAGATGACAATTCTTCGCGGAGTGGCCATAACTTTGGCAGTTATGACACTGCGAAGGAATGTGGGTCTTGCGTGGAGGCTCAACGGTGATCCCGTTGAGGCCACACACAGACGTAAGAGAGAAAATGGCCTTGCCCTCCTGCGACCGATCGAGGATGGCGAGAACCATATTATATGGTTTGCGGTTGCGTGGGTGGTACATACGATGTACCTCACGCACTGGGTATTTATTCTCCTTAAGGGAGAGAGTGACTTCCTCGACCGAGATTTCGGCCGGGACGCGGCGAAGCACGACACGCAGGAGGCGCTCCTCTTCTAACGCGTAAGTAAAGTACGCGAGTTTCATTTCTGTTAAAAATCGAATCAACGCGCGGTGGTCGTCCGACGTAGTACATTTGACACGAATGCCCGCCGGCGTACTAAGGGCATTCGTGTAGTTGATGTTGCGAGTCTTAAGACTGTTCGAGATCGCGGTCCATTTAGCCTTATCCTGTATCGTAATAGGCGGCGGCGAGCGCGGCTTCCTACCTGCGGACGGAGTGAGCGAGACAGAACTATTGTTGTTGTTGCCGGCCTGTTCTCGCGGCGGTATAGAGACGGTCGACGGTACGCGCGCGCCGTCGATATTGGCTATTTTTTTGGCTTCTACGGGACCGGAATTCGTCGGGCTTGCCTGGCGACGCTTGTTGCGAGTGACGGTCGTATACCCGTCCTTGTCTGTTTGCGCTGAAGGCGCGGGAGACGCGATCGACGCGGACGCGGACGAATCAGACGTTGATTCGTCTAATTCCATCTCGGCTTCGGACTCCGAGCTGGAAATCGGGGCCTCGAATAGGCCCTTTTCGCGCGCATCGAGAGGCGATTGCGGCGAGAGAGAATCGAATGAATTCGCGGTCGGTATTGAACTATTAACATAAGAGCCCTCGGAGGGCCGGAACGTACTATTAACCAGATCGTCTATAGTTTTTTCGTCCCACCCGCGCGCACGGAGGCTGAGACGAAGCCTATCTTCAACTTTCGGGTCCATCGCGGTGGACTGAGAGGGAGGGGCCGCGAACCAACCTCCCTGCCTTAAGGACAGGGGGGCACGCCAACGAGTAAACTAACGGGCTATCCCGAGCCCGGGCCAAGAGAAACTGTGGGCGAATGTGCAATGCCTCACAGGGGGGTCCTAGCTTGCCTAGGGGGAGGCCCTATCAAGCCCGAGGCCGAGGACGCAGACCGGTAAACCGGGCTACGCCCAAACAGACACCCGGGGATGGAATAAGGGGAAAGGGAGGGTGGGAGGGCGACACCTGGACTAGACTAGGCGACCTCGCCAAGGCCTAGCTACCCAGGCCCGTCTACCAGTGCAGTAGGCCGCGGGGCCTACGGCGAGCGGGTAGGTCGCTCCAACCTCCTTGCGTTTTCACCGGTAGGTTTCCGGAGGTTGGCCAGACGACTGGACTTGCAGCCCGGGTTTGCACTAAAAAGTGCAGTTTGATGCGCTCAAAAATGGAGCGCCTACGATTGAAATCTCTGTTAACCAGATAACAGGACAGAACGCGGCGAGCTTCCAAGTGACTACGCGAATGATGCGCGAAGCACGCAGACCGCAGTCGGAGATCGATGACGAAACTCGCGATACTACGAAAAATAGCGCGCGAAAAATAACGGTCACTTTTAGAAGCTCCGTACGTCCGAAGCGTGCGGCGACACAAATCGGACTCTTTTTCAATTTTTTAGGAAACTTTGAGGCAACATATTATGTAAGTTAACAAATCGTACAGCGTACAATGTCATCAAAAATATAGAGCATTAATTATTATACAAGTTAACCAATCATAGCGCGTAGAATAGCATCGAAAGTATAGAGCATTAATTATAATAAAATTGTAATAAGAAAAAAATATTTAAAAATGTATCAGAATGTCTTTGAACATAGTTAGATGCTTACCTATCTAATTTTGGATTTCTTTTTTCGATCTGACTACGCTATTGACCCAGCAACGTCTTAACAGCTTCACTAGACTAACATATTTAATCTTGGATTGTAATAAAACCTTTCCTAACATATTTACTTTATTTATTTTTTTAGGACGACTAACAACACTATTTACAAGAATTGATAAGGAAAAAATAAGTAACAAACAACCATTTTTACTGGTCTCCACGAATAGACAAAAAACCATTTACTGGTTTCCATCTACATTTTGGGGTGTAAGGGGTGTCGAGTAACATCTTAAGACTTGAGACACCCAAGCCAACCTCACCTGCACGTGGTGCACCCTGCTGATCAACGAACGAGGCAATGGCGATAGCGGGGTGGTAGGGTTTTACAGCCCGACTGGGTCGCAACCACCATGTACATGGCGAAAAAGCCCGTCATAGTGACTCGCTTTTGCGCGTCGCGTTTCGGGATCAGCCTGTGCATATCCAGTACCAGACGACTTTCGTCATTATGGCCGGCATGACAGCGGCGACCGACGATGGATGATCTGTCTCTCGGTGGTCGCCACTGTTTTTGGATTGTACTATGCTTACCATCATGTATAGTGCAGTCACTTTGTCGTGCTTCAATAAAAAAAAAAAAAAAAAAACATTTTGAAGAGTTCCTTTGTGTATTTACAAAGTCCAAAATCCGATGCTAATGAATTTAAAGCATGACCCCTTTGAAAATATATTCTGTCCATTAAACATCCTTTATCGGTTTATGAATGACGAAGTTCTAAGGTAACAAACATTTAAAAGATACAATCGAATTGAGACATTAAAACAAACTTCTGATTTTAAAATTAAAACATCCCAGCATGTGCAATTTTGCCAAAAAACATAATATGTTTTGTTTTGTGTATTAAATAAATAATGCATTCTGTTGCGTTATTCCGTGTTATACATACATTTCATATCTGTTCGTTAACATTAAAGTATCAAACAAGAATAAATAATAGTCATATTTTGGTAAACAAAACTGACGTTGTAAGGTTTCCTTGATAGTAAGGAAGGAACCTTATATAAGTTCCATATAAATGTAGAAATCGTCGACCACAACATTCGAAACATGTTTACAAAATATTTCTTTGTCAACCATTCAGTTAATATTCGAGTTAACTTTTATCTAAAGACCCGTAGAAGTCTAAGTACAGTCTCGAATAAATATCTAAATACTTTTGAACGAGCAATTCTTGTATATTTTTATATATTCAGGATCTCGGAAACGACGTTAATGATTTCCGGGAAACTAAGTATGTAGGTAGTTTTGAGGACAATAAATCGATCTAAATAGATTTCATTCATAGAAACTTTTGTTAACTGAGTTTTCAGACAATGAAAACATATAGCTAGAATATAGAGGCAAATTTCGCCGGCGCTGTCAAAATAAAAATAGCTCTGATGGAAATCGGTTGCTTCGAAAATCCGTGTAACCCTAATTCAAATCCGAGTGACAGTAAAAATTATATCTTTTTTAAATCTTTTTTTTTGTGAAAAAATGCAACTTTTGTGAAGCAAACCCAACAGTTTATTGTAATTTAAAAGTGCTTTTTTATATGAAATGATATGCAAATGTTATAAACCGTATGTCTCTGATATAGTACATATGTATATATAAGTACATGTATAAGTCATATATATGTGGGTCGTAATATTTCAGTATTATTGTTATTGTTTAATAATACACGAAGCCCACGAATTAGTTATCTTGTATATGCTTTAGTTATTTTATGACAAAAAGTGTCTTTCTTTCTCGTACTGGCTACGCTATCAACCTTGCAAGGTATTAACGGCTTCACCGAACTACAAGAGAATATATATCTCATAGGATTTAATTGTCTCTCTTTGTTTTTAAATTATAATTACTAATCAACTCCTATAACACTATTTAAAGTTACCTTCGTTAAGCTTTATTATTATAGCTTTGCTTCCATTGTAAAGTCAATTTATATTTAGCGTTAACAACTTTAAAAACCCAAGCAACAAATATTTTTATTTTGTTTTAGCATTCATTGTTAATGTCGAATCAAAAATTACTGAAATCTTTAGATATCCTGAAATACGTACCTGCTAGTTACAATAGAATCTCATTTACATCAAGATCTATATGTGTGTGTAGTCACGAATTAAATTGTTAATTCAAACACTCACATCACTAACACTAACTACAGTTCACATCTTTTACAATCTGTTATTGCAAAACCGCGAATGTCAACAGATGACTACGAGAGTTTTTAAGTCATTGTTATAATATACTTTTGGCACGCGATTTGTCTTGATAAAGTGTTGTAAATCGAGAATATCGATTCTTATTCGAGTATTATACGGTGTTGTTAGGCCGATTGAGTTAAGGGCGGCCGCCACCGCGTGTTGCGTCGGCAAGCTGACGGCCGCGGGGTTGGAGCGCAGATGCCTTGGCGCGCATGCGGGCTACACCCGCCCGAACAGTTTAACATTCATGCACATAGTATTGGCAAGCCTAATAGCACCTTATGGAAAGATTAACAAAACAACTATGTCTTCCATATCTATACATATAATAAGAATGTAAATCTCAAGTGTCTGTATTTTTTGGTTTTTGTAAAAAAAATGTTGCTGGTGTCTTGGAATGAGTATTAAAATACATTGTCTATCTGTTTGTTTGAACAGGCATCATTACTAAAGTACTGCGTTCATGGAAATCATAAAGTATATCCTTCAGTAACATTTATTCTTAGTTTCACTAAGATTGGTTCACTCTATCAAAAATTATTGTAATTTTAATGACGACTCGACTAAGGTAGGAGTGAAAGTAGATAAGTGAATGGATATTCAGATGATTTTATTCTTTACGTTAGTGCTTCTCGCGGACGGAG